>CAJNOP010000533.1:76171-140427 GCA_905250075.1 Rotaria sp. Silwood1
GTAAGTTCGACATTAATATATTTTGATAACTCTTACTATTTAGTACTGATAAATCCAGTTTTCGACGCTCTTTAATTTGATATAAAATTCATTAGGTATTCAACTTGAAATAATAGCGCTACCCCCCTAGCAAAAGGTTATGCACAACCCGATATATTACAAAAATTCAGATTTTGCCTATCTGTAACTTCAAGAATAAACGAAATCGTTTTCTTCACAATGAAAATATACTATAGTAATACTGTTAAAACTATTTATTATTCCTAGCAGAGATGGACAAAATCGCACCGCGCCTAGGCGCTACGCACATCTCTCTTTCTCTTTGCTCTACCAATCAGTTTCTCAAACTCCACCGAATACCAGGATGCTCTAAGCATGCGCTCATCGAAGCTCAGACTAGTGTAGCGTAGGCGTGAGCAACGGCGCGGTGCGATTTTGTCCATCTCTGAATTCCTAGTACTCGAACTAATAATATAAAAATGAACGGACGTGTGACATACAGTGTTTTATCTCACTGCAAAGAAAAGAATTTGCCTGGGGGAAGCAGGAGGATTGGCGCAATGATAATATGTTGGTTTCTTAAGACTAAGCATCATGTTCGAACTTTCCCTCCCACAGCATCATGTTTATATAACTCTGTTTTATTCTATATGTCGCAAGCTACTCGTTCGTCGATGGTCTATGCATATATTCTCAATTTTTTTTTATTGAAATTGAGTTCAAAAGATATGATCGAAATTTTGAGCGAAAAAAAAATAATTTAGATGCTATGGCATAAGAAAATTTTTTTTTTTTGTTACAAAAAGTAGTCAGTGACATAGGAATATGCTCGGAAATCTTACTGGAATTTTCAGTTTTTAATCTACGCTACTATGAACAAATAAAGTTAACAAAATTTAAACTAAATATTTTAATTCTATTGTATCTGTACAAACTCTACAATTGTAGGAAATAAGATTATTTCAGTGAGAGGAAGTACCACCGCAATTTCAAATAGAGTAAATAATGTATTTTATATCAAATGAAAGCTCATCGAAAATGGTACTAAATAATAAGAGTTATGAAAATTTTTCTCTGTGAAATCCTTGAAATTTTTAATATTTTATTGATATCAGATTCATAAGACAAAGTTCGAAATAAACACGTTAGAAAATGGTGATTCTTTTCATTGTTTAATGGATATAATGTTGACTAGAAAAATATTTCCTTTCATAATAAATGAGAATAATTTTATTGATAAAACATCGTCATTGCCAGCAAATCAGACACAACGCTAAATTTTGGGGTAACGATATCTAACCCGAAAACTCACTCAATTTCCATGCAGCAGAACATAGTAGATCAATGAGGAGTGACACAAATTCTCATAAATACAGCTGTTTAAAAATTTTGATAACTATAATTATATAACAACTGTATTCTTCTCGCGAAGTGTTAAAAATCGAATTGCAATTCGAGAGCAAGTCTCTCGAACATAATTTATTGTAAGCAATTCTAATGATAATAGACTTTTTAAGTTGAAGTAATCTGAGGGAATGGCTAACTCATACTATTAGAAGTTACAGTAAGATAGAAGCGTATGATTGGAGAAGAAATTTTTTAAAATGATTCATAGAGATAAGAGTAACGTGCAAAGTAGTATGTTTCATGGTTTTCGTAAAAGCCTACTTTTCCCATGACATTTTTTCGAGGATGTGGGTTGATATGAATGTGTTCAAGAGAATATTTGCACTCACACCCATATATATGCGACATATGTCATAGAAAGCGACAAATATAATTTCACTTTTAGTTACATCGACAACTTTGATACACTAGTGTTCGATTAACATCAACTCTCATTCAGTATAACTTTTAGATAAGTAATCTATAAAGTTTGTAGATATGATCTATTCGAGTTGTTACCATTAAACAAAAAACTTTAAAATCAGATTGGATATAATAGTTATATCTTTTGAATCTAGTGTTTCAAGCTGAAAAAAATAGCTGCAGACGTTGTACAAAAGATTATAAGAGAAAAATATTCATAAATTTAAAATAATATTTCTCACTTGAAACTTTATATGACTATATCAATAAGAATGAAAAAAAAATTAAATTATAATTCGAAACAGAAAAATCTTATTTGAATACTTTTTTAGTGCATTAATGTCTTACTATTAGTGTAAACAGATTCGATATCAGTACATTCTAAATCAAGAATGTATTTAACACTACTGGAATTAGAAGCCTAAATAAACTGGATCAAGCTCATCGCCTCTCATTGATCGAATTCTGAGTAAAATATTTTCAAAAAGTTTTGTGTATAGAGCAGTTTTCTTTTCAAAAAATGCCATGGAATTCTTCCGTTGGCTTCAAACAGCAAATGATAAAATTGTCATCATCCAAGACAGTTTCACTGATAGTCAAACCAATGATAACATAATACAAAAACAAAACACCTTTGAAAATTCAAAAAAGGCATTCTCTCTACACTCTCTAACCTCTTTTGGCTTTTATCCTAAAAGTGCAAAAATCGATTTCATACTCAATAATCATATGAACACATTTTGCTTTCTGGTGAATAATCAAACAAAAGCATCATCAATGACTATTACTATTAAAAATATACATTCAATGAAGCGAAGCGAGAAGAACAAAAGCACACACATGTACATCACAACAACAACAAAAGAAAAAATAATGTGTCGATGGTTTGCTTATATTGGTGAAGAGCCTACTCTTCTCGAAGATATTCTTATCAAACCAAAACATTCTATTATTAAACAAATTGATGAACATTTTCTTCCAAATCTTCATATTACTTATGATCCTCATCTTTATCGAAAAAAACTCAGTTCAGGTATAGCATCTGATAGTCATGGTCCAAATCATTTAACAAATGTTGATGGATTTGGTTTGGGTTATTACACAGGTGCTACGGTTGACTTCAATAATGATAATGTAAATAGACCATGTGTCTATAAAAGTACTCGTCCACCACTCAATGATCTCAATCTGATGTCTTTATGTGCACATACATCATCGAAATGTATATTTGCACATATTCGTGCTGCCACTGGTCTATCACCGGCAGTCGAAACAAACAATCATCCGTTCGTTTTCGGTAGATATTTATTTATGCACAATGGAAGAGTAGCAAATTTTTCAAAAATTAAGATTGCTCTATTACAAAAATTATCTCATAAGGCTTATGAAAATATATTTGGAACAACAGATACTGAACATGTTGCTGCACTTTTCTTTACATATTTGGGAGATGATTGGGATAGTGAATTACCTATGAAAAATCTCAAGAATGCTATGATTAAGACTCTGCAAGATATACTTGCATTGATTCGAGAGAGTGCTAAGGATATGGATGAAACACTTCTGCATAGTTCTCTTAATTTTGCTGTGACAGACAGTTGTCAATTGCTTGCGATTAGGTTTTTGTCGATGGAAGACTTTGAACCTGCTTCTTTATATTATTCAACTACAGCGGGGCCTACCTACAATCGAAAATTTCCTGATCATCCTGATGGAGAAACACCTAAACAGAAATCAGTACGAGCTACCCATGAGCATGGAAAACATGTTATTGTAGCAAGTGAACCAAGTACATATAAAACAAAAGATTGGCATTTGGTACCACCGAGTTCGTTTGTTCTTGTTGATAAAGATTTTAATGTTATGATTGAAAATATTGATTTGTAAACTTTTCGACAATGTTCATCTTTTGATATTTATACAAAAAATAAAAGCTGTACAGATCTATGAAAATAACAATGGAGTTACTTTATTTAGTATTAACCTCTGTTGCTAAAGTCTTTAGACAAAATGTCTATTCATTTTTCAGCCACCTAAACGTCATTAATGAGAATCAAAAGTAGTTAGCTAAAATCAGATTTTTGTGCTCTTTTCGAATATCTGATCAGAATATTTCACTGACTCGATATTGATTAGGGACAAGCTAAATGTTTGACAGAGTCGAAAATGATGTTCGTACAGAATTTCATTGAATGTATTTTTGTATTTTGATCGATATCTACTCTACGGAAAACATGAAAGATATTTTCATCAGCCAATTTTATAGAGCGAATTTTGCTCTACAAACTATGCTATTTAGTTTGGTTTTCTATCTCGAAACAAATACATGCAATCTATTGTATTATAAATAGAAGATCTTGGAAAACTGACTTTTTGGCAGGATTCTATTTTACGTACCAATCAGTTCTCAGAAAAACGTCTACAACCTTTTATTCATTTGAGTTGAAGCCTATTGTCATATATGGTTTTATAGAGAATTGAATGCTCTACAAATTGCAAATTTCGAACTGCTTCAAAATCCAACTTCCATAAGTAATGAATAGCGAGAAAACATGTGTTTTCTTCGTCGAGATGTCATTCGTCGCCTCTTTCAAGTATTAACTTACAGCTAACCAATCTTAAGCTAATGAGATATCCTGAACACATATCAGAAAAGAGCAGATAAGACTGACTCTAAGGATCTACTTTTGGTTCGTATCAAATACTTTTAGCGGCTGAAAGATGAAGAAATATTTGCAGAATGACTTTTTTGTACAGACATCATTTTCGACTCTGTCAAACATTTGGCTTGTCCCTAATCAATATTGAGTCAGTGAAATATTCTGATCAGATATTCGGAAAGAGCACAAAAATCTGATTTTAGCTAACTGCTTTTGATTCTCACCAATGACGTTTAGGCAACTGAAAAATGAATAAACATTTTGTCTAAAGACTTTTGCAACAGAGGTTAGTTTCAGATTAATACAGATCAGTTACAGAAATCTCTCCTAAGATTTCAAACAATTTATAATGATTTTTTTTAATGAAAATAAATTGACAGTATAAGTCTTAGTCAGATTTGCTGATTTTCTTCCAATTTTTAAGATAGATAGTGATGTTGTCATAATTTTGATCGTTTGTA
The DNA here is from genome assembly GCA_905250075.1 of Rotaria sp. Silwood1. Taxonomy (NCBI): domain Eukaryota; kingdom Metazoa; phylum Rotifera; class Eurotatoria; order Philodinida; family Philodinidae; genus Rotaria; species Rotaria sp. Silwood1. The sequence goes on from CAJNOP010000533.1 coordinate 81,102, forward strand.
TCGATTTTATGTTGTTAACGATCTCGAAAGATGAGTTTGAAAGTCTCGAATTTCAAAGAATGTTTTTCATACAAGAATGAAAAAGTTTCGATGTAAATGCGTTTTATATCAAGAATTCATTCAACAATATTAAAACAAACGCACTTTAATTTTTAGGAAATTGTCTTGAGTGAAAATCAAAAGTTTTATTGTGATAATATTTATTAATGTAAAGACTCATTTTATGTTGTATCTTCGATAAATTTTCAGACGTTAAATGATTAATTGAGTAATACATCTACTTGTTATTCAAGTACAAGCAAACAACAGATTCTAAGCATAATTAATCGTTATTAGTCTATTGCTTTAATTTGAATGTATTTATTTTCATTACTACAATTGTATGGTCATATATTTGCATAAATATTATTCAAGTGAAATCAAATAAAATACTATTTACATTTGATGGGAGAAAAACATCTATTTTTTTCTTATAGGGAACAAAACATTATATATGTATATATACTAAAAAAAATATTAACGTTTGAAAATTACCTATTTTCATTTTTAAAATCAATAAATATATGTTTGTCATCATTTTACAATCGTAAAATGTTATCATCATTGTTTTTTCTATACGTTTTACTATGGAAGAACATTGCAATAGCCATAGATCCACTACCAGGTCTTGATATAATTCAATCCGGTTTTGATGCTGTAAAAATGTTGAATATTCAAGAGAAAAATTCAACATCTAAACTATTCGATTTAGGTGATACATCAGAAGGTGACAATTATACATTCAATGTACTTGGCATTGATCGTATTTATTCAACGCCATTAAATGTCCACGTTACAAACGTTGATTCAAAAATTGAAACTTATTCTCATACAGTTGCATATACATTTAAAGATTTCTGTTTAAGGTATATATATATTTTATATTAATAGCTTTTGAGATATAAAAAAATTCTCTTTATTTGATAGCTACTTTCAATCATATTCATTTGAATATTCATATACATGTGAACAAGGAATGATAAGTTCGAAATATCATTCAATATTGAATAAAGCTCAAAAGATGATTAATACAACAAAACAAACTGCTATTATTTCAACTGTATGGTGGGGTCTTTATTCTATACAATTACCTCCAGCATATTTACTTGAGTAAGTAAAACATCAATATTTTTCATGTTTAACATTAACATGAAAAAAAAAAATTAACATATCAAAATTAGAAAAACAACATTTATTCGAATATTGAAATTAATCTTTGATTGGTTATATTCTTTCACATTTGGCAAAATGATTTCGTTTTTATACTCAAATAAGCAATTGCAAAGATAAATCATATATTTAATTGCAATAGGATAGAAAATTTTAACTGAGAAAAGTAAGAGATGATAATATACGATTTAAACAAGAATGTCTCAATGGTTGACAGTAGTAATATTGTCTTAAGTAAACTTTTTATCACATATTAGCTTCTATCGTTTTATTTATTCTCGACAAGGATTGAATGATGAAGTTTTCGAAATTGGAATATTATATGGTTTGAAATGTAAATATGCATTGTTACTATTATTTATACTATCACGAATTTCTGATATGTAGCAGCATTAATTACAAGCGAGGCCCTATGCATATTGCACAGCTGTTTTCTTCTTTGAAGTATGACCTCAGACGTTTAAATTTTCATTCAATAACAGTCATACAGACACTCGATATTATATATATAGATAGATACGCCTACGGCCTCATACTCTTATATCGCACATATTTTTATAGTTCATTAGCTCTCAGCCTTATGTTCCTTGTAGCATTATCTCCTTATTGCTTGACTCCCTTCAGGGCCTATGGATGCAACAATATAAGAGTCGTTGAGAACCCATAGGTACCACCATATAATAGCCCTTGGGCCTTTCCCTTATAGCCTTATTTGACCTTTGACCCGGTAACAGACAGACACATACTGAACATAGAAGATACTAGAAGAGTATTGTAATGCTAATTGAGGAAAGACAATTTTTCGTTAGCACATCTATGCGTTTTGTGAAAGTCACATATATTTTCGAAGAAAATAGTGAGTGTAAGTTTTAAGTCGAAGCTTCACGGCCCCCACCCCATTACAGGCCATAGCAACTCTAGCAAAAAAAAAGTAAAAATTTCTATTCGAAGTATAAAAATAAAAAAAAGACAGTATTTGCTGACAATCGATTATCAGTAGAAAAGAACTATTGTTTTTTAGAAAATATAAATATTGTGTATTTTGTCAATAGTATAATCAAATTAAAGAAGATATATGAGTTTCACATTTCAGCTCCAAAGAGGCTGTGCTAACAAGCTTTTTTTATCCTAATACACAACGTTGAACTGAGAATTTTCTAAAAAGAAAATTGATTAAAAGTATGAGACTTTATACATTACTGAAAATGAGCTACGAAGAAGTCACTTAACTCACATTGAGTATTATCCGATTTCTATTATATCTCAAAAACAAACAAAAAAACTCTATTCTGAAAGTCTTCATTATATTGCAGCTTCGATCCATTGTTCAATAAAAGTATACAAATATTGAATAGTCGTGTATCTGATCCTTATACAGAAGATCAACAATTTTTATACAATAAATTTATTGAAACATTTGGTACTCATTATATCACATCAGTCATCATGGGTGGTTTAATCAACACATATACATTTATTAATCAAACTACTCATTCACAATATAATTATTCAAAAACATTACAAGACATATCTCATACAGTATCGAGTGAAAATCGTAGTCGAACAAATTTATCATTATCAGAAGATTCACAAACATTCATCTTCTATGAACCTTCAATAAAGTCTAATGGTTCAAAATCAGATTGGTTTACTTGGATACACGCTCTCGATAAACGTCCAAGTGTAATTAATCGAACATTAATTTATCTCACATATTTACTAGATGATTATCCTGAAGTTCAAAGTCACCTTCAAAAAACCATTGATTACTATCAAAAACATGGTGTATTACCTACATTAGCACAATTAAATGGTAAAAAAAACTTCAAATTATCGTCTGTTCATCTACCATCAATATATGGACTTGATATTGTTGGTTGTGGTTTTGATATTCTATCTATGCAAAGTAAATTATGTCTAGTCGATATATCAAAGATGAATGATGAAAATCAATATATTGATCCTTTCAATATATCATTAATCTATTCAGTACCAACTGGTTTCTATGCTATAGATACTCCTGATTCTTTAACATTGAATTTTTCTATTCAACTTAGAACAATTGATGATTATTATAAACGTACATTTTATTCAACACATTCAGATAGTTTTGGATTTTTAGGATTTGGTGCGAGTCATAATTATAAATCAATTGAAACATTTTATCGACGATTTTATGAAGAAAATTATTATCTTGCATTACGACTATTACAAATAAAATGGTATACACTTTCTATGATTACTTTTCCTTATCCAAAATTAAATAGTATAGCACAGGATGCAATAGAAAAATTGCCAAATACATTCAATTCTAATAATACAATAAAATTTAATCAATTCTTTTCAACATTTGGTACGCATTTTGTTCAAAGTGCAGATATGGGTGGTCTTCTACAATCTGAAATTTGGTATAAAAAATGTTTATTATATACAAAATCTGAAACATGGATTAAAGAAGAATCAAATAAGTTTTGGTGGTTCTTTTCAAGTAGTCAATCATCATCATCTTATCAATCAACAATAGATCAACAATTTAGAGAATATTCAATGTTTTCATCGAAATTAATTGGTGGTAATCAATTTATGAATACAACATTATGGGAACAATGGGCACCTACTGTTAAGTCGAATCCAAAAGCAGTACAATATTATCTCAGGCCTATTTATACTCTACTACCTGTAGGACAACAACGCACAGCTTTAGCAGATGCTTTAGCCTATCTTCGAACAAATGCTGATACTAATGCAAAAGAATATATTTCTCAATTGAAAGAATTAAATCCACCGCCACAAAGAGATTGCGGTTTAAACAAAAAAAAACGACATTTACGTTTAGAAAAATCGCAACGTCAGAAACGAAGTCTAGCATTAAATGCAAATGCTGCTCGTCAAGTACTATGTCCAATTGTTGGCTACAATGGTTCATTCTGTCCAGGAACAAATAAGAATGTAAAGTCTACGGCAAGAGCCATGAAAACAATTACACAATTACATCGTGGAGTTGGTATGACTATTGATATTAGTACTGGTAAACTAATGTTACCTGTATTAGAATTAACTTATCCATCAAAATTGAAAATATGGAAAGATGAGAAAGGCTCAGGTCGATCATTTTCTATTCCTAATGAAATAAGTTTAACACCCGTAGATGTTAATCGAGATAATAAACCTACATCATATATTTATCCTACTCCAATGCAACTTGCTGATGTGTGGACTCGTGCTAGTGGTAGTGGTAGTTGGTTGGGTGGTGAATTAGGTCACACAAAATCAGTTCTAGATATTAATTTGAAGTTTTTTTCTAAACAACAAGCAACAGCTATTACTCAACAACCAATCGGATTGTATCGACTCGAAGTGAATAATTTAACATTAAATGAATATGCTAAAGAAGCTATAAGTCTATTACCAACAACATATGATGCAAGTATCTATAGTGATTTTATGGATACATGGGGTACTCATATTGCTGTTTCAACATTAATTGGTAAGTCGAATAAATCATATATAATATCTGATGCCATTATCTTTTGTTTTTTAATACTGAATGTAGCATAAGCTAACGTAGAATATTGTCGAATGTTTCATTTATAGCGCTAGCTCGTATAACATTTATTATGCAAAAAAAACATTATTTTGTGAAACAACATTAACTTAATTTATATGATTTCATAATACACAGTCCTATTCTATTAAAATGTTTAAAATTCTAGCAGAGATGCCCATCGCGGTTGAAAACTGACCGCCGCCGCCGTGCCGCGACAATAAAAGAAAAAAGCTAACGAACCGCGATGACAAAACTAGAACACCTACCGCAACGCTCCCAAAAATAACTACGCCGCTACCGCGATGGTTGTTGGAATAATGTTGTGAATTTTACGAGCTGTGATTGTTCAGGTTACCAAAACTATGAGATTAACCGAATCTCATAGTTTTGCACTTGCGAACATTGAATTTCTGTTCGAATTCATGCATTGTTCTCCAAAAAAAACCTACCGCTATCGCACCGCCATGAACATCTCTGAATTCTAAGGGTTATACCACCAATAGTTTTTCTCTCGAAAAATAAGGTTTTTTCAAAAAAATTCATGTAAAAAGTTTACATTTTTAAAATGAATATTAACGTCGACTTCGAAGTATCGAATAGTTATTAATAAAGTTGATTTAAGACTCTTCTTTGCGTTCAAAATTTATTTATACAATAAATTCTATAGATATCAAAATAATAATTTAAGTTAGTTTAATCGTCTTAATTTTAAATTTCAGGTGGTATGGTTGAACAACAAGTTGTTTTTAAAAAATGTATGTTATCAATGTTAGCATTGATTGGTAATAACATACTCGATAGTTATCTAACAGCGGATTTAACATCAAATAAAACAACGAACAGTTTATATACACAACGACGACAATTGACACTTAATCATCGTTTAGGAGGTAATCCGACAATAAATGATCACACAACATGGATTCGAACAATTGCTGCCAATCCAGCATTGTTAAAAATTGATCGTTATATTCCTTGGTGGGATGTTCTTACAGATACTAAAATTAAGCAAAACATGCAAAAAGCAATTGCCGATCGCTTAGATCAAGTAGCTAAAAACCAAAATCAATTAGAATCTCAAAATCAAAATTCATTAGGTCTTGAAACAATTGATGTTTCTATTGGCTTTACACTACCTCGTACAGTATGGGACGGTTTTATTCCTCGTCAAGACGGACAAATGTGTCTAACTGTCGGACCTATTCTATTGAATATTTCATCGGTGTGTAATAATGAATGTAATTTAGGACAATTTATTGTAACAAATGAAACATTAACAGGTTTCGAAAATTTATTTACTTATAAACGTGATAATACTACCGGATCGTTTCATATTGTATTCAACGATTATAAAAGTAAGCATTATTAAACAAAGAAAATGTATCAGTTCGAAAAAAACAACTATCAAAATTAATTTTATTAGAAAGAAACTTTCAGCTTCTTTAATACTTTCACAATATTGTGAAAAGTGAATATTCTTCTCATGTATTGACAATAGAGGTGTAAGCCGTACTGCAGGACCGCCGCCACGGAATCGTAGATAATTTTAAGAGTTGCCGCTGTGAAAAAGCAAGTTCAGCTGCTGCGCCGTCGCTACGAACGAAGATTTTTGATAATAGTCTAAGGCGCCGCCACCGTTCACATTTTTAAGAGCAAATACGTTTTTTTTTGGTTGCCAAAGCCGCTGCCGCTACGGAAAACAAATTGACCATAAAAGCCGTCGCCGCTGTTTGATCCTTCGGCTTACACCTCTAGTTGACAAAATTCCATTTAATAGTTATAGATGAAAAACGTACACATCCTTGATTCAATATTACTTAGTTTCACTTGAAATACTAGTTTGAAAGTTGAATGTTTCTTCAAAAAGTAAATAGTATTATCTTTGAAAATTTCTTTTATTTTCTAGACAGTAAAGTCGTTGTTGGATCAGAAGTTTATGGTGCAGGATGTTCTGCAATCGAGTCAAATAATAACAATAATAATATACCGATTTTTCCAGTACTGGTTTGTTCGGGTTGTACACTCACTTCAACTCATGATGGTTGTTCATGTCCATGTCCTATATATTGATATAGTACTAATAAAATAATTGACAATAATTATTTATTATTAAAACTTATTCACGACTATACTTTCATTATTATTTTCATATATATCTCTATTTACTTTACTCAAAACAAAAAAAATATAATAAAGTGTTAATTAATCAGAAAAAGGTTCAGTAAAGATCAATTTTAGGTTTTTAGAACATTTTATTGTCTATGTAATTTATACAAAGGAAAATTTATAATAAGGATATATTCTCTGTATGCCGATTGGGATGTGTTGGTGGCAATGTCCGACATAGGTCAATCTTTCGTGACCCGACTCGATCTTAGTTCAACAAAACTAGACCCAACCCGAGATTGAAGATATTTTTTTGTCAAGAAAAACGAGCTTTTTTTCACAGGTTAACAATCTTTTCACTGTATCTATACAAATTCACTCAATGTTCGAAATAAAGAAACCATTATCTCATCTGGAATCACCGTTTGTCTGATAAAAACTTCGAAAACGATCAACTGTTAGACCGAACCCGACCCGACCCGAGTCGGTCACTGGCTGGTGGGGATCAGAGTCCGAAACGAAGTAGATTTTATCTTCCTCGCCTCGTCTCGTCCCAAACTCAATTTGTTTTGCCAACCCAACCCGCCTCGGTCCAACCCGACAAATTCGCTTCCCGCCTCGTTTCAGTCTCTGGTGGGGATGACAAGAAAAAACTCACATCTGACCCATATTCACACTCCTACTCACACCCTCATCCATCGTGATATAGTGAAATGTGTATTCATCCCTCGATCGAAACTTATTCACTTGTAAAATCACAATCATTTTTCGCTGAATGAATCGTTATGAAATCAAATATTCATTGAAAAATAATATTTAATATATTTTTTGTAGATATTTTTACATAACCGATTAATAATATGCAGTACTTATACGTATTACTAGTTTGGTATTTTTCGGCCTTTATCTATGCTAAGGAATTGCCAGGACTAAACTATCTTGCATCAGGTTTTGATGCTGCCAGAATGGTGAATCTTAATGAAGTCTCATCAAGTGATCAATCAAAATTTCGACTTTTCGATCTGGGTGCATCGAACGGCAAGACCTATACATTAACTGTCGGTAATCAAAAACAAAATTTTATCGTTCCTTCTCTGGTGCAAGTAACCGATATATCAATGATGACTATCGCAGGTGTGGAATCTATTAGCAAAACCTTCAATGAATTCATTTCACAGTATGTGCGTCTTTGTAAGAATTTTACGTATATTTCTCCATAAAAAATATAAAATGGTTGCATTTGGCAAATGACTAGGATATAGTATGCATTAAGTCGCATAGCCTTTTTATCTAAAAATCATCAATAAAGATTTTTAGTGAACCATCTAGAACGAAAGTCGAAATTATTTATTTCCCTTCTTTATGATCGTTGTTTCTGCGATAAACAAAAAAAAAAAAATAACTCTGACTAAAATGTATATTCTTTATTTCAGGTATTATTTTTCGTTCTCGTTCGATTTAAATATTGTTTTTCCGATCGGATACATTCCAGTGACACTCGAACTTAGCATTGATAATACTATTCGAGAAGCCTATCAAATGATGCAATCAAAATATACAGCAGTGGCTACGTCAACTACATGGTGGGGAATGTATAGTATTCAAATGTTACCAGCCTACATGCTAAAGTAAGTTGTTTATGATAATATAAATTAATTCTGGTTTTTGAGTATCAGTTTTATATTTGATAAATTAAAATAAATTTAGGAATAGACAACGTTATGCTCACTATTCCGTATTTTCAATATATTAATGACTATGAATTCTTTTTTGTTTAATTTTGTGTGACAAAAAAAAAATTATTTGTCAAGTGGTCACTAATATTTTTTTTTGCTTCACTTCAAATTCAAAGAAAATTTATCTATTAATTCTATAAAAATTTTCAGGTTCAGTTCGATCTTTAACAGAAGTCTTTCGAGATTAGTATCAAATCCTACTACTGAGCAACAACAGTTATTTTATAATCAAATTGTGACAACATTTGGAACTCATTATGTTTCATCAGTCATTGTTGGTGGTATTGCACATTATTATACATTTTTAACTGAAGAATGGCAACGTCAGAATAGTCAAAGTTCAACTGAAAATCAAGTTTCAATTGGTTTTCATCTTGGTTTCGATATTCCCCTTGGTATTGGTGAAGACTTTGGAGGTATTTCATTTGGTGGTGGTTGGGGATTTAGTGGTGGTGTTCAATTAGAAACATTTAAGAAAAACTCTGCTACAAAATTTCTTTTTCGACCAGCACCTGTAGACTTATCCTCTACGCTATACAATCATACCTGGATAGCATGGGCATCTCAAACAGCAAGACAACCTGTTGTTGTCAATCGAACACTTATTCCTTTGTCAAATCTATTACTTGATTTTCCTATCGGTATTGCAGAACACCTACAAAGTACCATAGATTTTTATCTTAGGACCGGCAGATTACCAAAACTTACTGATGTAGTCCGTAAAGAAAGGCAATCTTTGATCTCATCAATGTCTATTTCTGGTCTTGATGTCGTCGGCTGTGGATACGATATCATAGAACTTCAAAGTAAACAATGTCTATTCGACATGACTTATAACCAAAATAAGCTCTGGTCGAATGTTTTCAACGGTCATAGATCATATCGAATTCCCGATGGATATTCTGTTACGGGAATACGGGAATTCAACTCGACATACAACACTCATATATTTGATAGTTACGACAAATTTATCGAAAATTCTATCTATATGAATGAACAAGACACGGAAAAATTTCTTGGTTTTGGTATGTCGTACGAACGTAAGGATATTGTCACACGACTTCAAAATATATATAAATATCATTTAAAACTTGCATGGACAAATCGAAAAGTTCTTTGGTATAATCTCTCAATTGTAAATTTAACTATTCCACCACTAAATTCTGTTGCGAAGATGGCCCTAAATGATTTACCATCAGTCTTCAAGAAAGAAGATTTTCAAAAAGTTTGGAAAACATTTTTTGATACTTATGGTACTCATTATGTGACGAGTGCAGAATTTGGTGGTATGATATGGGCTGAGGATTATTTTAACCAATGTCTAATCACGAAAAATTCAATACAATGGATTAAAGATCAAATTAAACGTTCTTATTGGTTTATTTCAACAAGTGAATTTAACAGTTTGTATGTACCTGTAATAAATCAAGACTATTTGCAATATCGTATATCGACAATGTATGTAATTGGTGGAGATAGTAATTTGAATTCTTTTCAACTTAAGAAATGGATGCAAAGTATCAAAGATAAGCCGAATGCAATCACCTATAGCCTTCTACCTCTCTATACACTTCTACCTTTGAATACACAAAAACGAAAGGCACTGGAAGAGGCCACTCTTTATATTCGACTGCAAGCAGTAAATATGACGAATGTTTATTTAAATAATCTACAATCCGTCGATTGGTCAATTCCAAGTATAAAGTGTTTTTCTCCGTGACAACATTGAAGTCAAATCTCATTTCGAATTATATAAAAATATAAATTCTTACGGAATGACCTATTGTAAAAGTTTATTAAATTAAATAAATATAACTATCAAACAGAATGAGTAGATAGATCAAGAATGTTTGTGTTTAAGTTTGAGCAACTTATCAGCTAATATTGTCAATGAAAAACAATGTTGAATATTAACTTGATATGTTTCAAAAAAAAAATCGATGAATATCGTAAGTGAAATGTAATATTTAAGTTCATACTCACTTAAAATGTGGTCGAATGATTAAAAAACTCTTGTTTTAGTTAATTGTAATAGAAATTTAAAAATTTTTGATTGGAACAGATCAAGTAAACTAAAATTCTATCTCTATACTTTCTAAAAGTAATCCTTGAAATAGTACAGAACCACTTTATGGCATATCTCATTCGATAGAGTATAGTAAAGTGATCAAAAGCTAAAAATATTATCGACCATCAACACTTCATCGAGGCGTCATAGGCGTTTTTCTTTACACCCTAGCAAAAATAGAAAAATGCATACCTCAGCTTAGAGAAGTCGTAGAAGACTAATAGCTTTTCGAAAATAGCTATAGCCTGAAAATTTCAGACTTGAATCATATTTTTTTCATGAGATATAACATCTTCTGTACACAAAGGTTTCTCTAAGACAAAAAGTACTTAAAATAATGTTTATATTATATTAAACAAAGTTAAGTTGAAATCAACTTTTAATCTAAACGTACCGTTGTTTACATTTTCTTGAGGCTTTCAGACTTAGTTATCTTCTTCTCACTCCATCTTGTATACAAGGAAAGGAACCAGAATATTCAATCTACTTGGACATAGATATTTGTACGAAAATGAATTCCCTACTGACTAATTTTCGTTGTTTGTAATCTCTATTTGTTACCATTAGTTTTCTATACAATAAATACGGATCATTGATTATTTGGTCAGAACATCTTCAAAGAAAACATAGAAAAATAATTATAGAATTGTACATGTACTCGAAACCGGTTTTGTCTGCAATTCTTCCAATTGATTGATTGAAGTGACTAAACGAACGAATTCATTGCGATATAATGGTGTATTATATCGTTTTGAAAATTGTTCTCGTATATCAAGATATTCAGATTGCCAATCTGGTCGAAGACACTGACCATAGAGAAGAAGTTCAGTACCACATTGAAAATCATATATTTCCTTTAATTCATGACGAATTTTATTAGCATCAAACCAATCGATAATATCTTTCGAATTCCATTTTTTAATTGATTTAGAATTACGTACAGATACTTGTGTTATCTCACCATTGGATTGATTAGATTTTTCATGATCATCTTTTAGTAATTCTTGATTCGATTTGTCATTCTCATTAGGCTTTATTTCAACAGGTTTAGAATCCTTATTTTTTGAGTTTTTCTCACTTTTATCTTCGAAAATAAGTTTTATGAGATCTTTGATTGTTGCTTCAAAAGGTTTTTTACCAAAACGAATGTATTGTGGACCAACAATACGTACACCTAACCAACCACTAGCAACGAAATCTCGAGCTACGTACACGGGTATAAACTTTTTTTTCAATGAATCTTTCGTATACATCACTTCTTGACGACATGATTTACTGTTTTGATAATCTTTTGTCATGAGAAAAAGTATTATATCAGATTTTTCAATTGCTTGACCAATTTCTTCCCATAAATCTTCTGTATGACAATAAGCAAAGTCAACCCATATATCAAAAAGATTTTCTAAAATAGACACAAAAAAAAAAAAAAATGTTTCACTCATACACACTCAAAAAAAAACACAAATGGAATAAAATTTCTTTGATAGAAAAATTCTATGATTAATAATTCTTATAGGTTCAAACATTTTCGAAAGATTTGAAATGAGATACACGTAACCTACTAAATTCAATATAACGGAAGAGATCCTCAAGAAAAATATCATATGAATAAATATATATTTTTCTTTGAGAAGAATTATGTTTCATATCGATTGTCTGGAAAATAATTTGAATAGTTGATTGTTCATATAAAGTATTTTTCCATAAAATATTACCGTAACAATAAAGATAGATGGATTTTTATGGAATAGCATTTATTCTATTGTTTTTTTGGAAGCTTTCATTCTGTTCAGTTAGGAAGTTTCTAACTATGCAAAATGTTCTCATTTTATTTTTTACTAATTTATACATAGCGTCAATGTTGTTGACTATTGTTTTGTCCATAAACAGGTCTCATGGTCATTAGAATGTCCTAATAAAATAAACGCTTTTTTCTGAAAGTATTGAGTTTCTAAGAAGCTAGATTTTTTGACCTTTATCTTTGAAAATTCAATATCTTGAGAAAGAAACGTCGATTTTAGTGACCATGATGGACAAAATTCTATTGTTGACCTTCCATATAAATACTATTAGCAGAGGTTGAAAAAACAGTATATTGGGACGAATCTTTCCGAGCTTTTGCTAGTCTTACTTATGGACAAAATATACGCTCGATCGGCGATTAACATTTGGAGAGGTTCTCTCGTTAGATATTGATGACTGTGTCGCCTAACCATGAGCAGTACACTTTCCCAGATTGAAGAGGAGTGATATTATTCTTTCTATGATGTCAATCATTTATTTACTCAAAAATGTTCTACAAAATAGTATACATATGTCAAGCTATTTATATTGTAAGAAAAAACAAATGATCTAATAGAATACAATAAATACACCTTAGTGTTTTAGTTTTCTTTTGTGAGATATGAGAATTCGAAATGAAATACTATACTCCAAACTAGGTTACATATACCTTTTCCGAGTGCGTCTACCAATTGATGACAAAAATCACTATCAGCATGTGAATAACTAACCATGACGCGCATTCGTATGTCTTTAACTGCGACTGTTGAAGAACGATTTGTCTGATCGGCGACAATTGGCGTCGACTCCGCTACACAAATTGTTCTTGCTAAATTCAAAATAAAATAGATCAGAGTTTGATGCATTAGTTTTCTAACCTGGATTATTTTCATCGAGATTCCATAAAATACCAGCGGCAGCTTTTTTCACTGATGACATATGTTTTGGTACATATTGTTCTACCCAAGCTTCTCCATCGTCATTAGCAAGACTTTTGATAGTAATAAGAAATTTTCCATTCGATTTAAGCTCGTCAATATATTCGTCATGAAATGAAATACTCCAAATGATGTTCATCAAAGCTGTTAAAGTTAATTGATCGAGTTCATCATCTTTGGCAAGAGCACCTCGAAATTGCATTACTAAATCACAGAAAAAAACGATTTTTGAAGATACTTTCATATTTTTGACTTGAGATTCTTTAATGCAATAATGTAATATGTCATCGTGAATGAAAAGTTTTATGAAAACTACTAATGGTTCACTAATATCAAAATCCCCATATTTATGATTTTTTTTCTGTGCCGTATTGACTGTCATTTGCATAAGTTGATCGAGTACTTTTCCTAATGATTTTGCATCGCTTTTACTTTCTTTTGGTTCTGTTAATAATGCTAATGCCATAGAAAAAAGTAAACGTATGTCTTCGTAAGTTGTGTCATTAATAGTTGTATCTAAAGTTCGTTGTTTGAATTCTTTTAGTAAACGAAGAGCATCAGCTCCATTTAATGCATTACATCCTTTTTCATGTCGTGCAATATTATATAAGAGACGAATACTAGCTCGTTGAATAGCAAATGGTAATTCACACATATTAATCCATTTGAGTGTAAATGAAACACAATTTGTATTGAGTAATTGTGGTATTAGAATAGTATTATCGACTAATGTCCAAATAAATTCTAATATTTCAATAATTGTTAATTGAATATCATTATTAGTCTCAATTAAATTCATATCTACATATTCAAATAGAAGCTGAATAATTGATTCTTGATTGAGTAAATCATCTTTTTTGAAACAAATTTCTTCTTCAATATTTTGCATTTGAAGTAATAACATACGTAAGATATTAGCTATATGTGACATAATTTCATTGTTAGATTGATTTTTAAGAAAATTTATAATCGATGGAAGTGATAGGAGTTCAAAAATACGAAAGAATTTATCACGAGCATAGAGTGTATCATCTCTAAAGATAGATTGAAAATTAATAGTTGCATATACTTTCATAACACAGTTAAATATTTGTTGAAATTGATCACTAACAAGAATATTGACATATTCAATTAATGAAAGAAAATCAGTGATGTATATTTTCCATATAGTATGAATTATATCAGAAAGTGTTTTTGGACTTTCGATATAACGAAGTGATTTTAATGAAGTTAAAACTGATTCAATACAAGATAGAATTTTTGGATCGATAGGATTATTATTTGTGTTTGATTCATGTTTTAAGATCTCTTGATGGAGATTGGTCAATGTTGTGAATAGATCACGTGATATTTGATTTGGATCAACTGTTTTTGATGATTTGGACATTGGAATTATACGATTGTGTTTAATAGAATTCGTTTAAATAAAGATCATCGTTCGTTGAGCAAACTAAAATCAATGAATCAATCGGTATTGTCAAAATTTTGCTCTATCAAGTTGTTAATGAACTGAAAACAACCTATGTTCCAAAGACATACCTCTACTGAATCAGATTTTCATTAATCAAATACTTTTTGTGTTTTTTGCAATAGACTTTTACTTCAAAAATATGTATTGGTTGCTAAGAAAATCATTTCGAAATCTAATTCACTCAGAAAAATCTCATTGAAATCTTGATCGTAGAGAAGATGACTGTCCAACACGCTCAGATGCATTATAGAACAGCATGAATACGTCAACTTAAACAGATAAAAGATTTTGTTTGAAGTATAGAACATAAAATATTGTTTGTAGCTTCTTTGTTAAGAGTTTCGAACGCCTCTCAAAGTGAAAATATCCAGAGCAGATTTCTGAAGCAACAGTTTACGATTTCTAGTCGATAAAAGCAAAGTGAAAATATTTAAAATTTTCGTTACAAAGTTATTTATAATAAACTTTATTGTGCCTTCCAAATTGATTAAATTAAGTGCTAATGTATAGGACTAACATTCAATGAAAAACAATCCCTATTCACATAACATAATGAGTTTTCTATTTCGATAACTTACTTGAATTTGAATAAATTGGAAATGAAAAAAAAATAATAATGTCACTAACTGTATGCGAAACAAACACTGCATGCAATCGCTCAGTGCCTGCATTGACATAGAAGCTTTTTTTTTTTTGATTGTTTACTTACTTTATCGATCATTCAAAATTGAATGATTCATATATAGAACAAGAATCGATTTTATTTTAGTTTTTTTTTTTTTTATTTAAATCACAGTTGGAGACAAATGAGAAGAACAGAATAAATCGTGCAAGCAATACGAAGAATTCAGTGTTCTGTGACTCTTTGTAAACTACTGAGCAATGTTTTAATAATTGAAATATGCACTCTTGCACTATGTTCTGTTTCTCTCTTGTTACATTATTTGAGAGAAAGCAAAAAAGGCATAGAGACAAAGATGCAATAGTTACCATTTCTATTAGACTGTTTACTTGTAATGCATATGTTGTCATGGACGTCGATATGAGTAATGAGGAGTCACACATCCTCTTAAAAAAAAAAGAAAAATTGATTCGTAAGATTAAATTCTTGCTTATTCAGAAATTTCATCCTAATTGAATACATTGTATCTGAAAAAAATTTTCAAGAGGCTTTTTAAATTTATGTATAGACTTTGATCGTAAATGATAGCCTATGTGTATTGTCAAAAATGTGCGTTTTTTCTCATATTTTGGTTTCGAGTCATCTTTGAAGGGTGTATGCAATAAAATAAATGAAAAAATCGCATTGCATTACGTGTCATATCCTTTATCATGTTATAATATAATTGTTGCTTGATAACTAGAAGTGTAAACCATACAGCTGGGCTGCCACGGAATCGTTTATAGTTTTAAGAATTTTTTAGCCGCTGTCGCTGTGAAAAAAGTTAGTTCAGCCGTTGCGCCACCGCCGTTGTCATCGATATATATGTGATCGGCAATTTTTTCGTCTTGTAGGAGCAAAAATGTTCTTTTGTTTTTGGTTGTCAAAATCGCTGCCGGCGCAGAAAAACATAAAGTCTAGTAGATGCTGCCGCCATGGAAAAAAATTTGACCATTAAAACTGTCGCCGTTGGACCCTTCGGCTTACACCTCTAGTGACAGCATTTTGATTATCGAAATCGTCCATTGTTCAGTTCATATTGTCTATTTCCAAATCAAGGGTGTTGGTGTGCGATCTTCACCTCATCCACATCGACTCTCTTATTCAAAAAACAAAAGACTAATATCGATCTTTTAATAAGCTTGTTAAAACAAATATGTGTTTGTGGCTAACATATCAACACCAGATGAACATGTGTTTTCTCTAAATGGTCTTTCTATACTCAAGGTATGATGCTGAGAAGGTAGACCACTGTTTAGATAAAAAGCTTGTTCATGATAATTACAGTTCGTATCTGTAGGCTTTGGCGCAATGTAACAGATCAAACAGCGAAGATTTGATTGTCGTTCATTCGCATTACTTTGCTCATTTGACAGTGTCAACATCATATCTCCATTTAACACTTGCCAATAGATATAAGTTGTTTGACATTTCAGGAAGAAGCTGTTCTACATAGGATTGTGAAATCGTTAAAAGTAAGACGAAATTATTCTTGAAATTGCTTGATGAAGTTGTAATGGTACAGCCTCGTAGGAATGTAGAAAATGAATGAGTATCACGTTTCAATCAATTCTTTGACAACAAAATCTTGATATTCAGAACTTGGCTTCGAACCAAATCTACTTTCAGCTACCCCGAATTTCCCTTGATGTGGTGGTTTTTGTTATACGATGTTTGAAAAGTATCAGTATCACTATCGAGCCATGTCATATCAATATGCTCAATATAATCCAATGGAATAAGTTGAGGTAAATAAGCTTCCATTGCTCTGTGAGAATCAACTTCAAGCCAACTATCGAGAATCATTTTAAGATCAATATTCATTGTTTTCTTTTTTTTAAAAATAACTTGTCGTAGCTATCATTTCAAGAGCAGTGGCTGGTACTGAAAGGTGTAATTTTGATTCATGATACAGTTTAATTCTTTCTTCTTGTGACTTTGTGACAATGTTCAACTATGGACGCCACTTGTAAGTTCTACTATTGGCGTATGATGTTGCGGTAATTTGCATCAGGAAGATGCAAAATTTCACGTTTGAAAACAATAAATACACCACCATAGTTATGTCATAAATGAGGCCCAAGAATACTAAATACATGCTTGTTTGTTCCTATATCTTTATCTCGTATATAGCCAGATTCGAATGAACCTTCATGGAAGCCTGAACTATTTCAGTTGTTTTCTTATGAATAACATTCATATTATTGTGTAAAACAAAGAATTAAGTCTGAACAAGAAGCCGAAGTGGAAATATCGGATGATAATATTTGAGCTCCTGTCATATCCTCACCCGATAGTATTTTTAGAAATCTATTTTTCTCATATTGTTTAGTAACCAAAGCAGTGATATATTTCTTGGTACTTTTAAAGCATCAGTTCGTCGTATTCAACTATAGTGAAGAATAGAGTTGGCAGTAAAACTGAGATCTTTCAATGCTTCCATATACTCTCGACTTATGACGTGGCCATGAATGAGAATTGATCCAGATTACATCTATGAACAGGCTAAACAGTATGTAACCAGTCGATAATCTCTTGTAATATCGAACCAGATGGGGTAGTTGTTTCCAATTTTCAAGCTACGAATAATCCACAATGCGTGCTATGCTGTTCGATTGATTTTAAAGAAAATTAATATTTCTATTTAAATGATAAATGAAAGGGAATGAAGCCACTATTTTGTAGTGTTATTGTATGACGAAATTTAGCTAGATGCTTGGGATCTCGATGACTATAACATATTTACATAGAATTCGAATGCTACGAATATTTAAATGTTCTTCTTGCAAAAGTTTTGCATATTCTGTGTCAAATATACAAAGAGAACGAAGTACATGAATATATTTTTCCAAATGTAATGGTGTCTGAATCGTACAATTACATACAAATGAATGAACATAAACAAATTCACAACAATGTTCCTTGACATCTTGTGAGAATTCACCACTCTCGGGTATTTCTAATGATTTATTATGTAATGCAGAGTGATACGGAGTGAACAATTGATACAATAACTTCTATGTTTACAGTTAGGTCGACAGTAATTACAATGAGTCTTATTACTATTCTGAAAATGTATATATTGACACATGATGATATTCTTTTTCATAATTTTGTGTCGCATTTTGACAATCGCCTTCGTCTGGACAATATAACGGATGTTCGAAATTTTGGCCATATTTTTTTATCGTCGATATCTGAACATCGATCACCATATCTACATTATTTTCGTTGAGCTGATGAAGCCATAGAAAAAAAAAACGTTATATTATCAGACTAATGGATTTCGTCGTTTTTTTTTTTTGTGTTAAAAAATAAAGTAATATATCTTTTTTTTCTATCAGTAATACTTTTTGTAGGAAAGAAGAAAAAAAAAGTGAAGAATGTTCCAACAATCTATAGTTCCTCTGAACATAAGACAACGATTGAGAAATTTTTCTTCGAAAGTTGAGAAAAATCTGATACAGCATTTAATCTTTATCAAGAAAACTTTTTTTGGTACACAATTTTGATGATTATCAGTTTATCAAACTGTCATCAATTGTGGCTTACACCCGCGATCACATATTTCTTCCATTGTGTTCAGTCTGCGAAAATCTTATGATCGTTTGATATGGTCATTGGTCCTATTAAAATCTCAAGAAATGTAGACTTTAGAAGTCCTTGTTGGCCTAACAGACATTTTCCTTATGCAAATGCATCGAAATGTTTATAGTTTGTAAAGAAAAAAAAAAAGTAGGATTCTCGAGAAATGATTAGATCGTTGAATGGCATAAGTGTGACCGATAAGCAGCTTGAAATTCTTTCAAGAATTTGATTCTATTGATAATATGAAATATTTCCAACAAAATATCCATTTATCCTATGTTTCTACATGGAGTATTTATTTACCCTTAATTAGTGGCGGCGCCAGGCTACTAGCGCCCCTCTTGGTCTGGGGGGCAGTGGAAAGTGGCGCCTCTACAATAAACGTTGGTTTATCAGAGATACCAAGCAGCAATAGAGCAGTGGCAGTATCTGTTGTTCTCTACAAAGCAAGAGAGTCGCTGTAGTTCTAGTGCCGTCCTTATCTACTCTGTTGATGCTTGGTATCCCTGATAAACCAACACTTTTTGTAGAGGCGCCACTTTCCACTGCCCCCACCCCCAAGACCTGCGCCACTAGTCTAGCACCGCCACTACCCTTAATATAGAGCAAAGAACAATATCGAGAGTAAGTCTGATTCAAGAAAGCGTTGCTTAGTGACACTTTGAAAAATATTTCCTGTACAAGTTTTGTGACGATGATATGTTGTATATTTTTTAAAGTAAAAAGGATAATCACTTTGTAAGATAGAACATTGATCTATTTGTAACTAATTACTTTTTCTTGCTCTATGAAACTATTAGGTTTTCATAAAAGATCTTTAAAACATTAGATTTGCCACAGTCGTCTTGATTACAAAAAAATAAACTCTGTATAATACTGAACACGATTAGTAAAATAAGTAGAAAATCTTGGAAATCAACCTTCGTTACGAACATTATCCAATATTCACTTGTAAAAGAAAAGAAACAAATCAAATAACTTGAAACGAAGTATAATAAATCTTTATACACTCCGAAACGACCGTCATATAAAGCCACTCAATACTCTAAAATACGATTATTTAGAATCGTTTACAAACGTGTTTGTTCGATCTGAAAGATAGTTTCTACTAGTGATCCTGTTTATTTCAGGAATATGATTGAATTCACTTTGTTTGAAATATTCTCCGAAATGATGCAATATTTAACTAAAAGGAAAAAGCCAGACATATCTGCAAAGTAAACTTGAATATGAAGACTAATTGTTATAATTCGTTGTTCTTTATTATCATTGACGAACTGATAAAAAGCAATGAACACCGAGAAGAAAACAATGTCGTGAACTGATAATATTCGAAGTACACGCATAAAAAAAAAAGGCTGATGCAGAACATCGACTTTTCTTAAGCAAATAGGAATACGGTTTATTTCTTAAATCGAATCAGTTTTCACTTAGACCATCATCTTTAACAAAATAAACAATTATTTCATGAAAAAAACATTTCAGCAAAATTTCGTTTGTGGAATACCCTTGTTACAATACGCATTGATATTTTTATTGTTTTTTTTTTTTTTGTTAGAAGTTACCATGACGTATTGATTACAATAAAAAAAAATCTAATAAATTATATTCTCAAAGTCAAGCTATTGATTGAAGCAATCTAGGCGAAAAAACATAAGATTAGCCTAATCCGTCTTAGTATAATAAAAAGCATTAAGCAGAGAGAATAAGAAAGAGACAACTAATATAAGATTACAAGTCGAATATGATGATGATGAAGATGCTTTTGAACATCCCTCTCTGGTTTTATAGGCACCTAAACATGCTGCATAAGCCATTTTGTGCGCAATTGTATGTTGTTCGAATGTACCAATAAATAGATGACTCCATGATCCATGTGCATAAACTGGAACATCTTCACCACCATGAGTTTCTGCATCCATAGGTAGAGCTGCCGGTGCAAGATAATCTGTCGAATTTATGTTTAATGAATATAAATACGTGGCATTTCGAGACGAAGGAAAATTGGGTCCATTTCCATAGGTGATGATGTTTACAGGTAAATCATCAATATCACTTACATTCTTGTTTTCTAATGAGCCAAAACCTAATATATTTGAACCACGTGAAGAATAAGCACCAATTGAAAATACATGTGAATGATCAGCTGTGACAACAATGAGAGAATCATCGAGAACACCTTTTGCTTGCAAGAGTCTTTTGGCTTGTCCAATAGCATTATCAAATTCAACGAATTCATCAAGAGCATTTCTTGGTTTTGTATCATGATGTGCATGATCAATTCTTCCACTTTCAATAAGAAGAAAAAAACCTTTATCAGATTTCAGAAAATGTTCAATAGCAAATTCAGTCATGCGTGATAAACTTGGTTCATCATCATTACTCTGACTTCTATTGAATTCATAGCGCATATGACTTGGTTCAAAAAGACCTAACAATGGTTGTGGTGAACCTAATTCGAATTTATTCATTTGAGACATGTTCCAGATATATTCTCCTTTCCAAAATTCATCAATAAGAGATCGATTGTCAATACGAGATCCACGTATTCTAGGATATTCAACATCAAATGTTGTTGTTGGATAGAAAAGTTGACGACCACCACCAAATAGCAGATCTATTGGAGGAGTCCGAACAATAAGTTGATGAGCGATATCTCTACAACCTTGTGCTGAATGGCTTGCATTGAAATTTCTACCGTCAAAACTTTCCCAATTTCGTTCAGGTATATGTGCATATGCCGCAGCTGGTGTTGCATGAGTGATACGAGCAGTTGTTATGATGCCAACTTTTTTGCCTTCGAACAACAAAAGCAAGACAAATATTTATAGAATTATCAGATGAACAAAAAAACAAAAACTCACCTTCGTTCTGTGCCCAATCTACAATACTGTCAACATCTGTACCAATAGAACTGGGACAATCGCTTCGTTTTGCTCGCCCATCAACTCCAATAGTACCCAGTTGGGCTTTAACACCACATAAATAAGCAGTCGCTGTCGCTGCTGAATCTGGTGTTTGATGATCAATATTGTATCTAGAGAGAAAAGACATATATTTGTTTTGAAAATGAATATGAAATTTAAAAACTAACGTTTTTGATAAACCCAAATGAGTCAACTGTTCCATTTCAGTCAGATAGTCTTCACCTAATTGACCATTGACTTGTCCTTTACGTATTCTTCCAGCAGTTACCGTTGAAATACCCATTCCATCACCAAGAAATAGAATGACATTTTTCGCTATTCGTGTATTTTGTTTTCGTTCAAGTGCTTTTTCAATTTCCATACGTGCTTGCTCATGCCAGAAAGATACATTCTTCTCAATTGACCAATCTGTACGACCACTATCAGCAAGTCCACTAATCATCAAAATAACAAACAGCAAGAAAAAACGTACTAGAAAAATAGACAGAATTGAAAAATTAAAGATGTTTTACTTCGTAACGAGCTACTTAATGCAATTTTCTTATATTTAATACGTGTGATGTTTTTTTTTTTTATAATAATTTTACTCGCTTATAACTAACGTAATAATAGATTGAAACGATGATTAAAAAAAAAAAGAAGATAGGCAAATGAAACAAGCAATCTAAATAATTTCATCCAATGGAAGATCACCTAAGAATTTCTGACAGATAATTAATAAATTTGAACTGAACGAGAAGCAACATTTGATTCGACATAGAATTAAACTTGTTAATTACTTACCCTTAATCATTGTAAATATTTCTGAATGAAAATGTCTGAAAGCGAATGGGTTATAGATTCAATATGTTTTTAAAATACTACTAAAGATTTTTATTGTTACGATTTGTACAAAGATGTTTCTTTGATAAGAATTCTCTCAGTGTTTTTTACGAGGTAAAGGATAATAATTCTCTTTTTTTTTTTGTTTTCTTTGCTTCATTTTTTATGATCATTTACGCTCATTGCTAATGGATATCTTATCTTAATGTCATTTTTATTATTCGAATTTAGAGTTTCATTTTCGAAAAAAGAAATAAAAATGATTATAAAAGTTTTTATCTATAGTCAAAGACATGTCTAATGCAAATCATATTTACTTAATATCGTTGTCTCTTAGTACAGTAATGAATAAAAGTCACATCTCTAATAGAACTTTCTTTAATCATTATTCTCGTACATGATTTTACCAATCCATAAACTATGCTTCTCTAACGAAAGTATTTTACTGTGATTTCACAATGTTCGTCATCAGCCAAGATGTAGCAAATCATTTGAAACGAAAAAAAGGTCTCGACTAATGAAATAATGCTGTGGGGATGTTCCGTATACTTGATAATCGATTTAAAATTAAAGCTTTTGTGTTAATTCAATAGTAATAAACATAAATAAGTGTCAGGGCCTTGCAGGTTTTTTTGTTTTTGAACGGCAACCAATTACAACTTCTTATCTGATACCGTGAAAAACAAAAAAAAATAAGAAATAGTATCACTACTCAAAGTAACAGAGACAATAATTAACAATTCGTTTTAATGTTTATTTTTCTTTAATTTTAATATTATTATTATTCTAATCATTGATCGAACTGACAATTAAGTCTATACATATCGAACAGTCCTCAATGCACTTATATATATCTAGATAATCTTGCAAACATTGATATTGATTACTTCCTGCTATTTTCTTTTTTATGTTGATTATGAGATGCCTGTAACAAATCAATGCATTACTACAGATCGTCTTCATCATCTTGAATATAAATCTGTATGTGTTCAAAAAAAAAAATTGTCGTTAATAATGTTTAGCATCTTTTTTGCGTTGCTCTAAGATAAAGAGAGAACTGAAAAACTTCAACTTATACTCATTATATTCTTTGAAAATATATATACGAGTAGAATATGTTGCTTTTAGAACTAATTCTATTTACTCAACTTGTTTTTGTTTTTTGCTTCATACATGTCGAGTCAAATTCATGTTCGTTTTTTTCAAATACTCAGACAAAAAAATATTCTGTTCTATTCTTGATAAAAATAAAAACAAAAGTGAATCATTCGTTATAGGTAGCGAACGTACGATGTATAATTGATCGTTTTCTCCTTGCAAAGTAATTTACCATCGGTATAATAATTAAGGTGACAGTCACATTTTAGTCTGTATAAGGTATGTTTATTAGCAAAGTATGCTGTATCCTACACACGGATCTTTCTAGTAAACACATAAAAATTGCTAAGCATATTTGTCCGAATACATCGCATTTTTAATTTTTATTAAACATGAAATGGATTGACGCTTAATGAATGTTGTTTTTAGAGTTTCTTGATTTTTTCAATCGACCAAATGCATACAGCTTCATCGTTACATCATGCTACTGGTAAGATAATTTTATTATATAATCATATAACATAATTTCTTTTCTGTACTTTAGAACTTGATGCTGATATTTGTCATAACATCGATGATTATATTCGAATAGAAATGAAAACACAAAAAATTCCAGGTCTTTCATTTGCCATTATACGAAATAATCATATTATCTATGGTCAAGGTTATGGTTATTCAAATATTGAACATAAAGTACCAGTCAAACTTGAAACTATGTTTCAATCGGGTTCAATAGGCAAACAGTTTACAGCAATGGCTATAATGATATTAGTTGAAAGAGGAGAAATTGAATTAGATATACCAATTAAAGAATATATTGAAGATATACCAAGGGAATGGAAACATATTACGATTCGACATCTTTTAACACATACTGCCGGTATGTCAGATTATCCTGATGATTTTGATTATCGTGAAGATGTTACTGAAGATGATATGTTTGAATTAATTAAGACAATTTCACTTGATTTTAAACCAGGTAAACAATTCTCCTATAGTAATCTTGGATATATAATATTAGGAATATTAATTCGTGAAATAACTGATGAATTTTATGGTGATTTTCTTCAAAAAAATATTTTCGAACCACTTGAAATG
Organism: Rotaria sp. Silwood1; assembly: GCA_905250075.1. Classification (NCBI taxonomy): domain Eukaryota; kingdom Metazoa; phylum Rotifera; class Eurotatoria; order Philodinida; family Philodinidae; genus Rotaria; species Rotaria sp. Silwood1. Next base: position 106,153 of record CAJNOP010000533.1, read on the forward strand.
AAAACAGCACGAATAATCAATGAAAGTGATATTATTTTAAATCGTGCTTCAGGTTATACACTTATTGATGATAAACTTAAAAATCAAGAATGGATTTCACCAAGTCTTAATACTTTTGCTGATGGTGCTCTTTATCTTAATATTTATGATATAGTCAAATGGGAAAAAGGACTTAATAGTAATAAACTATTAAAAGAAAAAGCAAGTTTTAATCAAATATGGAGTCCAATTAGATTAAATAATAATACAACTTATCCATATGGTTTTGGTTGGGAATTAGATGAGACAGTCAATGGAATGCGTATTGTTAAACATGGTGGAACATGGCAAGGTTTTCAATCGTATATAATTCGAGTTTTAGATGTGAAAGTAACAGTTATTATTTTTGCAAATGTCGATGCTGCAAATGTAGAAGAAATCGCTTTACATATACTAGAAATATATGATTCACAACTTGCTCTTAAATCGGACGAAAACGAATAAAATTAAATTAAAAAAGAAAAACGCCATGTAAATTCTCATAAAACTATATCTATGATAGATTGAATGAATTCGATTTATCTGTATAATGAGCAGAGAAAGTCATATGTTTTTCTTTCCTATAGAATTTCTGTTAGACTCAAATTCAAACTTGCTTGACATTCATTTGTTTACATTAATATGCATATCGATTATTTTATCTCGACTGTTCTTTTGCAACATTCATTTTTAGTCTCTTTTTCATAATTATTTCCTAGCATATTAAATAGTTCAATTTCGATTAACGTTTTTGCAAGAATTAATTTGATTTGTTATTGAATATGAAAATAGAACATTTACTTTTTATTTTATCGAATTTTGATTATGATAGACACATTACCCTACTTATATTTTGTTTTTGGGTATATCTTATTCGAGATACTTAGAAATATTTTAGTAATAGTTATAGTCAACAAATTAGAGATTATTTATTAGTTTGTATACTGATTTAATTTTTTTTTGTTTTCAGCTAAAAACTTTTTAGATGATGAATAAAATGTTTGTATGATTATTATCTTATGAAACGCGAGGATTTAATGTTTATTGTAGTAATCAGATTGTTATCGAAGCTCAGAGACTTCGGTTAAAAAATATATGGACCAGAGATGGACAAAATCGCACCGCGCCTCACCGCGCCACTGCTCGCGCCTAGGCGCTACGCACATCTCTCTTTCTCTTTGCTCTACCAATCAGTTTCTCAAACTCCACCGAATACCAGGATGCTCTAAGCATGCGCTCATCGAAGCTCAGACTAGTGTAGCGTAGGCGTGAGCAACGGCGCGGGGAGGCGCGGTGCGATTTTGTCCATCTCTGATATGGACTGTCTTCATGTTTGATTATCGAAATTTGTTTAGATTTTTTTTCACGATATTTATATCAGATGAAGATAAAAATGATGTCTTTTTCGTAGAATAGTGAAAAGATCATTCAAGGTATGAGATTATACGATTATTATTTTTGCGATAAAATTCGACTTGATTTTTTTTTTTATCTAACAAGAAATATTGATTTCTTGATTTTGTTTTTTTATCTAATATTGGTAGTATTATTTTTCTCGATGTTTATTATATTGTGTTTGCTAATATCTCATTGACTTTTAGATAAATTTTCCATTGTTTTTTTTTGTCTTTCTCTCTGTAAAAGAATATTTTTGTATGAATAGGAAAAATGATTAAGATTATGAAAGTTGATCATGTCTGATTAAATTCATTCTGCATTTTTTTTTTATGCAATTAAGTGCGTTCTTTCTCATGAAGTTAATTCAAGTTGATTTTAATCAAGAATGATGAATTGATAACTGTACGAAACAAATATAAAATATTATCTATTGTTTTTGACTCATGTTATATCTCAGCCTATGGAGGATAAATTTCTACCTAATTTTAATGTAATTCCTTCAGTAAAGATAATCACTTTTCCATCAAAAGAATTCCAAATAAAACTTGCGAAACTATTTTGATTGTGTCCACTTTTTAAGAGTTTTCATCGTTTGGACTCTTTGTTTCACTCTTGTACTGACATCAAAAAATGGTCAAGTTTCAAAGAGACGAGAGAAGCAGAAATATCATCGTATCAAAAATCATAACCAGTTTCATAGAGATCTGAATGTACTTTAAAGTTTAAAAGTTCTAAAGTCAGTTCAATATATAGCAATGTCATCAGAACTATTGATTTCTTCATAAAACTATCAATAAATGCGGTGATATTCGCGTTCTCCTGTTTGCATAATCCACACAAGACATTTTGGTGAAATGACTAATATCTAAAACTCTAATAATATTGATCGGTGAAATAAATTCTAAGCTGTCTGCATGTTTCCCATAGAAGTTCAATAACAACACTTAATTTTATCTTAAATTTCTTCAAATCACGACCTTAGAGACAAAGAAAGATCTTTTCTGCACCATGTGCTCTTTTAATAAACCCGCTCGTTGAATCTAGATGTGGGTGAGACCTTTCTTTCAGTCACAACCGACATTCATATCCACACCCTTCGAGCTACGCACTTTTCAAAATAATTTTCTATTATTTACGACATCATCAACCTTTCAGACTAATAGTTTCGTTAAGTTTCAATAGGAACTCAAATCTTTTTGGAGTTTTCACTAGAATACTATGTAGTATCTGTAAGAAAGGAATCATTTAAATTGAAACGAAACATTTGGAGAGATTCTCTTGTAAGCCATTGCATTGTGTAAGATTAGACTATGACATATGTATACATAAAGATAGCAGACCCAGTTATGGTGAAGCGAATGCTATGTTGTTTGTCGAACGACACCTTCGTTTGAATTTTTTTTTCAGTGTGGGTGTGGTATAGAAGTAGGTGTAGGGGAAAATAATACCAACACTCACCCACATCCTACAGCTACATTGGCATAGACATAAAGATATAGATATAGAAATATAGATGTGAGCTGTAGTTATATGAGTATAGACATAAATATAAGGCTTCAAAGGTAAGACTAGAGGTATAATAGTATGGATATAAGAATCAAGTAAGAAGGATATAGGTATACCTGTACCCGTATGAGGGGGTGAATGTGGAAAGAGAGTGCATACTTGACTAGGGATGTGTCTGTGTGACTCGTGTGGTGTGATGTGCATGAATCTGAGTATTGGCTTTTATGGATGTAAACATGAATGAGTTTTGATGTTGCTGTGAATGTAGTTGTGGTTATGTATAGGATTCTCACGCATGCCAGCAACTACAATCACCGCTTAGGAACAAAAATAGTCATTTGTACTTCTACGACTAGTGACCTGATGAATCTTATGAGATGAAGCATTGGTTTTTGTGATTTACACAGAATCACTAGATATGTTTGCTACAAACAATCTTCATGCATCCTAAAATTAACGAACCGCCATGCTATCACCAATATAATTTTAGGGTAAGGCTTTCTACTCAACGTTTAATACTGAACATGATAGCATACCTGTAGAAGTTGCAAGAAAGAAAATAATACAGAATATTGCACAAATTAAAAACGATGAATGTTTCGCAGAAAAAAAACATCCTCCTTGATATCAAATTCTTCCGATCTTACACAAGTATTCGCAAGAGTCAAAAGCCATTTTTGCCTGATCAGGCATTCAAGTTAAATAGAGACAACCTTTACGAAATAAAAAGAAAAATCTTACCTAAGTCTCAGTTATAGGACACCATAAAATATAATAATAAACCAAAATAACAAACATGCTCTTCTTCTAATAGAATTCGGGCAATATGTTATCATTTCATACGATGAAAAATTTTGAGAGTTCTAGAAGAAATTGTGTTAGAGTGTGAAAATCTATCAATCTGATGCGACGAGAAACCAATACTTGAGCCTACGCTGACCTAAAGTAACTTAGTCTAGGATAGACTTGTGTGCAGTGCTAGTATTATGTCACAGAGGAAAGAAAAGTAAACAAAACTTTACTTGAATAGAAACCATGAAGTTGCACTTCTACATCAGTATACTTATTGAAGTATCACGTAATCACCACTGTGTGTGTCTTACGCAATAGTGTACTTCAGATATACTACATACAATAGGCTTGCTGATAACATACGTAACAGTTGAAAAGAAATGCATATGTAATCAGAAATACAGCATATATATTAAATGAAATATTCTTCTTAAAGTGATTGAAACAACTAGAAATATACGTAATAATTAATGTTAATACTGGAATCAGAAGTGACTGCTCTGCAAAGCTTATAATGCTATACTAAGTTATAGAAAAATCACCACAGATTGCACTATTGAAACTGGTTGGGTCCTCTCAACCGAGTCAAACCGATCGGTTAAAATTCTTGATTTAGCCGACAGAAAAATGCCGAATAGTAGTTCCTTTGATGAATCTATTGACGAAATTGTTCTTTTGAGAAAGAATTTTAATTACAAGTCATTGAAAATGGACAATTTACAAATTAATGTCCCTTAAGAAAATGTTGAAGACTTCTTTTGATTCGCAACATCAGGAATTATTGAAATTATAAGAGTCAAGCTTTGACGTTTTTCAAAATTCTAATAGAGTTTTAAAAATGCGTATACATTGAATGTTATATTGCTATGGTCTATTTTTAAATTTCAAACGAAATAGAAACATTGCAAAAAAAGAGAATGGATTATGCATATATTAAATCTATTAGAGAAAAGAATAGTCTTTCAGCCATTAAGTATTTGTCTAATGAATATGAAAAATGTGTTCGTGTCAATAATCAATTTACAATGAGTCTGCTGCGAAACTGTATTAAATCTTTATTAGATTATGATGTATTTCATATTTGCATAGTATCAATTCATCAAGTGCCAATTATAAGCTTTATAAGAACGATTATTAGATCTTTTATTAGTTGGATTACCATGAGAGCTCAACGTTGATGCCGACCTATCGAATAATTTTGCATTTTATACAGTATTTTTCCTTTTTTTGAAAAAAAAAATAGGATCAACATTTTAATTACAACTGAAAATCTTTGCTTCATATAGAGTAGGACGATAAATTTTTAATAAATACCGAATGTACAAATTATTGTATGCGTTTTCCAGTCTCTCGCTGATATATTTTCCAATGGATATCAATCCAAAATTAGTATCTAGTTTATGATACTAGTCTGGCATTTTTTAAAGCTCCATCGACGAAACTATCAATTTTGAACTTCTTACGTCATTTTATTTTCGTCAATAATTATAAACATGCTTTGTAAGATTAATTAACAAATGAATAACATCGTCAGAAAGACACAGTCTTTTCTATAGTAACTAAACTAATTAGATAATTAGACTCAAAGTTCAGATTCTGGTGTAGACAAGTAACATTCTAGTATCCGATCGATTCTTTTATATAAACGATTGACACGATGTGTAAGACATTCAAATTTGTTTAAGTAATACTGTATTGTGCGTTGTTTTGGTGTCTTTTGACGATCACAGGCAAGTCGTCGAACAATCCGTGGTCGATAGAGACGCGTTTGATATCGTTGTTTACGTGGTAACATTAACGAAGTTGGTGCTAATAGAGAATTATCAGACTGATTAGTTGGTGGTGTTGGAGGAACTTGTCGGTCAGTGAAACCAAATGAGTCACACTGAAATCCGTTCGATGTTGTCAATATCGTAGTTTCTTGTGCAACATTATAGTTTGAAAAGTCACTGTCTTGATCGGACGTACAAACTGATTGAGTAAATAAATTCTTGGATGATTCTGAGACCAGGTCACATCTAGGAAATATTCCCGAAGCAAGGATTGTAATCGAGCACTTTAAGTCATTTTGAAGATCATCTGTACTAAGTATCTCGATTTCTTCTTCATTTGTTCCGGGTAAATCTTCTGAAAAATCTTCAATTATATGTTCTTGTTCTTTGAAGCTGTTTAAACTAGATCTTTCATCATAGGTCATCAATAATTGTGATGGTGATAGACAGTGATAATCATTTTGCAATGGGTCTTGTTCATAACTAAAATCAAAATAAACAAGCTTAAGTTCAAGTACTCATAGCATTTATTCAAGTGAGAACAAGAATTTGATGAAACTATCATTAGTTATAAACTTTATGTCGAAGACATTATACATATATATCTATCAATGTAACATGCTTCTAAATATTACGACAATAGTCTAATCATTGAACTTCCAGAAACTTACTGCTTAGTGTGATGAGTGAAGAAATTGTTGATTCTTTCGATTGCTTCTGTTGAAGAGATTTTACGATAAATCCATACAACTTTGCGTGGAATATGTCTGTTACTTAAGATATAAGTCACATATCGTTGATAGTTTTCTTGAAATCGACCTTTACACTCAAAAAGAACACATTCCTCTTCTATATCAACATTACACCAATGAATATCCATAAGTACAGTATGAAAGCAAAGTTCTTCTAAAAATATCATCAACAACAAATATATTAATCAATAATAAGAGAATAATTATATGTCATCCTAGTATCAATATTTCATACAAATAAAACATGGTCGTCATGAGAACGAACACAATATCACACACCTTTCTTATTTGAATGGCACATAAATGACAGAAGTGACCGTAGATTGTTTCATTCTGATACAAAGCGGACCTAGAATTCTTTTTTTTTCGTTCTTAGTATTCGTGACCGTTTGAATGCAACTACTTGTTCTGATCGTATGAATGGCTACGCTATTGTGTTATAATGCATAGAAGACGTATGTATTCTTTTATAAGTGTCTCAATGGGTTGAACTCAACTTATTGTAATGTAGTTCATGAGCAAAGTTTCGACTAAAAATTGATATATTCTTATTGCGAGATATTTTGGAGAAGACATACTTTTTTAAATATCTTTGTTGGCCTCATGTTGTTCAATTGTCTCGAAACATGGAGAAAAAGAAAGATAAAAATTTTTCATTCATACTGATGAAATATTAAATGAGTTCTTTTTAGTCAAGCAAATATAGCCTTCCTTTTAACTTCTATCTGCAGCTGTATCGCAAGCAATGACTCTTTCTAATATAATTTTTTCAATTAACATGATATAATCCTTTCGTTTGGAAAAAATATTGATTGTATGGATATTATTAGAGTTTCAACTTTCGTTTCAAAAATTAGTTTGTATAGACTAGACATTGTTCTTCTGCTTTTTTTTGCTTCAGAACTCATGTAGAATAAATGCTTAATTCGAGTTCGAATATAAATGAAACTTTTTGAAAAAAATAGGAGCCACAATAGACACAAAAAAAGACATTATTTTCATTATGAAATATAATTCAGATATCGTTTAACATTAAATATTTGACCGTATTATAACACATAGGCACTATATTACAGTTTACGTTATCAAAATTGAAATCTATCACTTGCAACAATGGATTAAACTTCCGAAGTAATAATCATCTCCCAAAGTATTGAACGAATACTTCAAGATCAAATAACCAAGGAACAGAGAATCATAGGTGTTCGCATCAGAGATGGACAAAATCGCACCACGCCTCCCCGCGCTTCCCCGCGCCGTTGCTCACGCCTACGCTACAATAGTCTGAGCTTCGATGAGCGCATGCTTAGAGCATCCTGGTATTCGGTGGAGTTTGAGAAACTGATTGGTAGAGCAAAGAGAAAGAGAGATGTGCGTAGCGCCTAGGCGCGAGCAGTGGCGCGGGGAAGCGCGGTGAGGCGCGGTGCGATTTTGTCCATCTCTGCTATGAAAGACATAGATGAAGAAAGTAAGTGTTTTCTTGCAATTCTAATACATCAGTGCGATCCTTTATATATTTCTTTCCGTGTCATCCTCATTTGCTGCAATATATGTATGCATCTCCTCTACCCTCATTCTCAATTAGGCCTAACTCTCTGTGAATGTTTCCGCCGTTGCATTCAAGATAGTAATGATTCTATAATTGAAATCTGCGCAGTAATCAACCTGTTATTTTCATGCATGAAGCAATTATTCATGATTCACGATGTCTCGTAGGCTTATCGTCCGTTGGAGCCAAGCACTGTTCGAATTAGTGTCTTCTATATTCGTCAGTCTTGTGATAGGTGAAACAAGTCATGTTATTTCAATGTTTGAATTAGCAAAAACAATGAAAAACCATAATGTAACATTTATTACGGCTTTTCATGCTCAAACCTATATAAATTTTGAATCATATGCAAAATTATCTTCATTTCGCATCATTTATACGAATGATTCGACTGATGCATTTATTAATGAAAAGAAACGAGAAAAACAAGTAGTTGAATATTTTATGAATCACTCTCTTTTAGAAAGTGTAGATTATATGATATCAAGAATAAGTCCAGTTATTAATATTTTGATGACCAAATCAGTCAATTTATTAATGTCGGAACGCTACGATGTGATTATTGGTACATCATTAACGATTGGTACACATCTTCTATGCAAACAAGCAAATGCATCATGTGTAATAATAATTCTAGAAAACCAATTAAATAGATTTGATGTTAATCAACATATTAGTAACTCATTACTATCATCAAAATATTTAACCGAATTGAAATATCGTATTTATAATTTTGCTTTAACTTTACGTTTGACAATCCCTCTTTTTAAAACAGTATTTAAAATGTACTACAGAATTTTTCATTCGTTTCCTCAAGTGCCTGGACCATTTTACGAAGTATTTACATTAAGAAACATATTACGGACTAAATCAAATTGTTTGAAATTAATCAGTTTACCACCAACACTCTATCCGCCATCATCTTTATATCATGATACTAAATATCTTGGTGGATTTGTGGATAATTCATCAATTGAATATGTCGAAAATGATCTTACAAGATGAATTAAATCGAAACCTCCGAAGTCTATTGTTTATGTGGCTTTTGGTAGTATTTCTGTACTTAATCAAGTTCGAATGAAGAATTTAATATATGGTCTAGCTGAATTTCTTTTACAAAAAGATTCGATTTCCGCCTTTTTGGCATTTCGTAATACGAATTATGAAAATTATCAAATTGTACTAAATGAAATGGAACATGATCAATATCGACAGATATTAATGAATGATCAACGAGTAAAAGTCGAAAATGGCTTTTACAACAAAATTCAATTAGTATTTTTATAAGTCATTGTGGAATGGGTTCAATTGTAGAAGGACTTTACTTTGAAAAACTTATCATATGTTTACCATTATGCACAGATCAATTTTCAAATGCAATTTCAATCTATCATTCAGGAGTTGGAGAATCATTATTTGTACCACCATCTCTATGGAAATTATTTTTAAATCCACTTGATTTTCATGATTATGTATTTTCAGCTAGTGATGTTACAACAAAACTATTAGCAATATGGAGAAATACTTCATATGAACAAGCAGTTCGAATGATGTCACTCGAAATAAAACATGCTGGTGGTGTAAGAAAAGCAGTAGAAGAAATTGAACATTTTGTCAATTTGAATGGTAGTTTAGATCGGTATAAACCATTTTACAATACACTTTCATTCTATCAACGATATTTACTTGATAGAATATTTGTTTGTATTTTTTTACCTTCAATGATCATATATTATTTATGTGTGAAATATTGTAACAGAAATCGAAAAGCAAAAAAAGATTAATCAATAAATATTTGAAATAGAATGAATCGTAGATACATTTAATAGATGATAAAAAAGAAATATTCATCGAATTCTTACAGGTTCTTTCTCCGAAAGTCAGGCTGCTGTGAAATCAGCTCATGAAGGAATTATCCCAAAATGATACGCGTAGTTTCAGCTCAAAAGAAGGTATCGGCAAGGCTAGTAAAAGCCTAAAATGGTTCATTTACATCGATCTTTCAGGCTGACTAATAACCATTTTGCTAATTTCGAGTATGAATGAGGACGTGGGCGTTGGTTTACTTGTATGTAGAGTTACATAAATTTCGGCCAAGTTCGAAATTTTGGTGGTTTTTCTGGATGAGCCGAAACTCCTAGAGAAATTTCGGCCCGTGACCTCATTGACCGCTAAAATAAAAAACTTAATTTTGTGAAACACGATCTGAAAGGAGTGTAGAAGTATATAGGGTAGAACTTTGGAATTCACTTCCCCTCTCCCATCACAGACCGTTACGGACAGAGTTTAGAGACATTATAGACCGTGAGAGACATCTCTAAAATCCATCAAGGCGTGGGATAGGCGTTTTTGAAACAGGTTAAAAATCTTATATCGATAAACTATCGTTACAATATGTGAACTACTTGCTTACTACAGTTCTAAAGCACTAAGTAAAGGATTGGGAAAAAACATATCCTGAAACAACCAGAAATAAACTATTTCTACTTGTTTATCAACAACAGCTTTATCGTGTTTCACATTTTTAATATCGCAGGGATCGCACTAACAGCTTTTTTTTTCATAGAGCCGAGCAGGACGTCATAATGGGCGTGGATATCAATTAAAAGACTCAGACATGTTCATATCCTTCACGATCAGATAACTATAGTCTTTCTTAGATTTATTCAACTACCATTGATACAAGAGTAATTTTTAAAAAATGATCAAATAGAATAATTTGATTGTTAATTAATAGTGAAAACTATAAGGAAAAGCAAAGATTTATTTTTTCATAAAAGAAATTCAATTTCTGTGTTGATAAATTTAATCCATTTTTCATTAAATCGAACATATTTAATTGTTTCTCTATTATATGTATAGACTAAATGAATATCATTATCATCACTTTCACTCCAAAAACTTTGTAATAATGATGGATATGAATATTCTCCTATTTTTGTAATATTATCATCATCATGAATTTGAATATTTCTTTGATATGGCCATGTTATTCCATTATCATAAGATAGTGCAACTGTTAATGGTGATCTTGGTTGTTGTGTTCCATTATGATTATTGAATGCTATAACTAAAGCTCCAGTTTTTAAAGTATATGCTTCAATACCTGCATTATTATTTGGTAAAGATGTAGATTTTAACACTGTCCATGTTAATCCATCATCATAACTATCAGCATAATATATTGATACAGCATTTCGATCACGAAAAAATGTTCGTAATTTCGAAGAATTAGTCAAACGAACAATTGACGGTTGAACAAGATTAGTAGTCATTGGAATATCAGTACGTGTCCAACTTGAAGTAACAAAATTTGATCGAAGTATAAATGAGTAACCTGAATTTGTTGATGTATTATAACATGGGAAAATAACACCATCGTTTTTCCACGTAGAAATAATACGATTACGATCAAAAATTACTTAATTGTGATGAATGATATAAATGTAATATTTGTGTTTCATTATCCCAAAAGAGTACTGGATTTTGATTTGAATAATTAATACGTTCACTTACAATAATACCAGGAGTAAATTGTTGTGATTTAATTTCTAGAATTGATACTGCTATTGAACAATTTGGTAAATTTTCACCACCTGTAAACCAAGCAACTGCTAAAGTACCAGTTGGTGTCATTTGTTCAATAAATGATGCATGATTTCCTGTTCTTGGTGGAGAAAGATATGCATAAGAACTACCATCAGATGATCGATGAATGATTCCATCATAGGAAATTGTTGTACATAATTTTGGTAAATATATAAAGAATAATAGTATGGATCGAAACATTCTTTGCGTCTGTCTTTACGTATGATAAATAGATATGAAAAAGAGACAAGGCATAATAATAAAAAAAAAACAGCTGAAACAATTTCTCATATAACTATTTAACATATTCTTTTATGTGATGCCTTTCAATAGAGATTATAATCCTATCTGACTTGGTGAGAGCTAATAACAGACATGAAGAAGAAAAAAAAAAGTCATTCCATATTCATAGAGAACTTGTCTATTCTTTGAATTATGAATAATATAATGACAGAGAAACATATGCAAACTGAAGATATGAAAGTAAGAATGATCGTGTATATCATTAATTATTCAATTATGACCATAATGAGGATTGTCTTGAGAAAATTTTAACCTAGCTTTTATTCACACTACTTCATCAATCGAGAAAACTCAGAATCCTGATGTGGCAGTTGTCACAATCAATCAGGCGCATATGAAAGTTTTAAAATATTAAATGACCTTAAAATATTTTTCGAACATGTAATCGAATTTATCGTCAAAAGGCAGATGACATAGTAAAACAACGTCCTGACTAAAGTTATACTTTGACTCGGCGCATATCGATATAGTTTAATCGACTTGATCAAGGGACGCTTGATTATAAGCATTATAACAAAGGAGTTTTATCAATTGCCATTCAATGTGACCATCTTCCATCATTCGTACCAACGAATCAATGGCTACTAAATTCACCAGGCCTGAATCTATTGGATTACCATAGGCGGCGGAACGTTTTGAATCTATGGTAGGCTCAACATTTTTTAATAAGACCCTGACCGATGGATTAGAAATAGAAGGGTAATTTTTTTCTGCTATACTGTTCCACTAAACACAATTAATACTGCTTATTTCTAATTCTACTTTTTGGTTCTCAATATGAGTTCATATCAGAGGTGAGTTTGCAATTTATTGCAAAGAAATTTGTATTCAAATAATCACCTAAACTTTTTTTTTGATTGAATATTGACTCTCAAATATAGTCCTTCGGCTGCAAAAATTTTGTATCGGAATTTGAACTGTTAGTCTTCGTACTCTCAATAGAATTCTTTTACTCTCGATTTGATAATTATTTCGAAGATGCTGCAGTTTTTTGCGATTAATTTTTCGGTGACTAACACACCTTACACGTTTTTAAAACATTCTTGACGATAATATATTGTAATAACCAATTTATAACTGGCTTTTGTATGCAGCTAGCGCTCATCAGACCTGAATTCGAGAACTTGTGCCTGGACTCAAATCTGACTTTGGGTAACAGCAATATTTCAGATTCAGACTCAAAACTACACTCGGTTACATTCTGAAACTAATTGATGAGCTGCTTTCAAGAAAGAATCTTTGATTCGTATTACTAGAAATTAGGATTATTGCAACGCCAATGGTGCCCCCAGAAAAGGGATGTCATTGTGGATTATTATCAGCACGTTGAAAATTAGGAGTGTTATTTTATTTTTATTTTCTTTATAATAAAGAATTTTTTTCCTATCAAAACTTATTGTTTTTATTTTGTTGAACGATCTCAAAAAAAAATCACCATATTGTGTAATTAAATATAATGCGCAGTAACATTTTTCTCACATATCGTTTCATGAGTAGCCCCCTTGTTTTTTTGAAGATATGATGGTGGTAAGAAAGAACACTCATTAACATATTCTATTCTGACACAGGGTATTTGTATATGTATTTATTACATGAAAAAATATATCTTTATTCTTTATTTCATTAACATAAAGATTTACTTAATCTCTATTTTATAAAAAAAATAAGGATTTCTTTATTTTCTCATCTTTATTTTTTAAAGTAAAGGTAAAGTAATATCCCTATTGAAAATGGATGCTTAGCATCTGAGATTGACCGCTGCAAGAGGAGAACTTTTGACATTATCCAGTAGATATAACTGCAAGATCCTGTGAAGATATTCTTCACTTCTAACAAGACAATATGATATGAACTTATTGCTAATGTATTCCACGATATCTATTCATACGGACCTCAGCTTTTTCCTAAAAGTGTTAGTAGTTGTTAGTGATGACAGCAGAAACTTTCAAGCACTAAGCAAGTTTGTTAATATGATAGAATGAGTAGCAACTGTTCACATCTCTCTTAGACTATGAAACTTCGAATATGATGAACTTCAGCTTACTCAAATCTTGTGACTTCACCGCTTGTGAAAGTATACTATTCTTTATTGCTTAAAATTCAAAAATTATTTTGAACAGAATTTTATACCAAAAGTCAAATTATCTTATGTCGAAAATAAACAATTTGACATAGATATAGAAGTCCACGAAAGCCAATCAGTATGCCTCTCTACACGAATTTGTAATAGATAAAATGCACACTGCCATTGTAATAACGCGTCATCTGTTAGAATTACATGCAAATTAACTATTATTAGAAAATTTATATGTCAAACTGAGCCTATTCAAATCTTTATATTTACCAGTTCGAACCTATCCAAGCCTTTACCTCTCCAGGCCTTGAGGCTCCGCCGCCTATGCTGGATTACAGTATATGAAATGAAATTTTTCAAGCTATAGCATCGTCCAAAATTACAAAAAAAGCCACATTGATTGACAAATTAAAAATTGAAACGAGAGAAAAATTTACAAAAAAAAGAAGAAAAAAACATGTTTTAAGTAGTTGCGAGCATTTCATGAAATGCTTGTAACAGATTTTGAAAACTTAGAGAAAATATATTCCTAAATATTAGAGAATTTAACGGAGAATGTTTTAGTAAAAAAGTCAATTTGAAGGAGTGTATTTCGAAGAAGAAAAATTAAAAATATGAAATGGCTCATTTCCGTTAGTCTATATACTCGTTTCATCTATTCATTCTTTATTTGTCATAAATATACCATTATCGAATGTCAAACCTTGACTTTTTTTCTTTTCTTCATCCTATTATCTATTGAGAACGATAAGCATAAATAAATGCGACTAAAACACTTTTATTTTACCTTCTCTGCATTATTTACGAGCAACAGTATAAGGTAAAGATACAAGAATACTTTTATTTTTTCTTTTATCAGTCAAAATATGAATAATGAAAAGTGATCTCAAATAACGACAACGAAAGCAATTTTTTTTTACATGTTATTCGTTCTTTCTTAAGTGCTGCTCAAAATATTTCATAAAAACAAAGTAGTAATGAACTGACTTTTGTAAAAAGAGTTGACTTCTCATTTATATATGAACGTCAATACAAACTTGTTGACTACTTCTTTTTTAAATAGACTTCTTCAAACTCTGAATGAATAAAGTCGATTCAATTTTTCGATTAGGACAGTCTAAACAGTTCTTCATGATACTAATTGTATTGAATTTTCGTAAATCATTCTGCTCGCATATTTAATAGTGATACATTATGAGAAATTGGCAGATACTGATGTTAACTATTGTTCGTTTCAGTTTTGCCGATATTTGATTAAAAATCGAACAATTATTCATTAACGACAAGTAGAAATTGAGTAAAACAGCTCTATTACTATTTCATCACGATAGAATGCAGCGGAACAATAAGAATGCTATCTATCTCTTCGTTTTCATATTTTTTCATTTTTTAACATCGATTAAAAGTGAAAATTCTACTGTGTTGAATTCAGAATATCCATGGTTACGCCTTCCACCTACACCTCAACTTCCTTTTCCTGATAATGGTCAATATGCACAGATCAATAATATTAGCATATGGTACACTATTTATGGACCAACAAATGGTACACCTGTTCTTTTCCTTCATGGTGGAGTTGCTAATAGTAACTATTGGGGATTACAAATTCAACAACTTCAAAGTATTTACAAATGTATTCTAATGGATTCTCGAGCACAAGGTCGAAGTCTATCATCGTCTACCAATATAACATATGATCTGATGACTTCAGATGTTGTTAGTCTACTTGATTATCTTGGTCTCAATAAGATTCATCTTGTTGGTTGGAGTGATGGAGCGAATATTGGTCTTAATCTAGCAATGAATTATCCTAATAGACTATATTCATTGTTTGCATTCGGTGCGAACTATCATACATCAGATGAAAACGACCCGTCTATACCACCTGTTTTCGCTGCTTATCTTAAACGTGCACAAGCCGAATATGAAGCATTTAATCCCAATAAGCAATATGAAATTTTGCTCAATGATTTACTAATAATGTGGGCTAATTATCCGAATTGGCAAAAAGCTGATTTTGATAAAATTCCTTCGAATTTACCCGTTTGGATTGTCAGTGGTGATCATGAAGAAGTTATTAATAGAGAACAACCGGACACGATGGCTAGTTGGATTCCACAATCTGGAGAATTGATATTGCCGAGAACGAGTCATTTTGCATTTATACAAGAGCCTACTAAGTTTACTATAGCTTTAGAACAATTTCTAGCTGAAGTAACTAATACGACATTTTACTCGAATTATTGTTTTCCATGCATTAACATTTGTTCGAGAATATCAGTCGAATCGTTCTATACTTTAGTGATGGTCTTTACATTCCGATTGATGCTGATTAATGCTTAGGCATACTATTAATGAACAACTGATGCACAAAAAACGAAAACATCATTTTTTTTTTGTTTTTAATACCTTTTCCAATAGCTTCCCAAATGAATCGTTAAATTATTAGGATATGTAGGTGTAAGGTTAATGAAGAGAAGACTCACACCCACAGCCACCCATACTCTCGTAAAAACCTTGATATGAATTTCTGTTCATCATATTTTCTTCCAAAGTATATGTGAGTTTCACACGACAGGATTTTGAGTCGTTGAGAGTATGGATTCTTTTTTTGCATTCACACCGAATTATTTTATATAACTGATATAAACAAGAGAAGATTGTTCAATATCAAATCAAACAACAAGTAATGTTAATGAATGGTAGAGAAGCGAATGCTATGGGTTCATGTGAATCGTTATAAGAAAGACGCCGAGTACACTATGAAGAACGTCGCTAATTGAAAGTTTTTATTGTTTGTTATAGAAGGAACGAATACAAAAGTAAAGAAAATGAATTCGAAATCAATTTTAGTGATAGAGAAGTCAAATGACAAGACCAGGAACTGTTTTGTTAGTATTATGACGAAAAATGTTCACAGCTCCAATGACGTTACCATTTTGCGAATCTTTCTCACGAATTGGAAAAACGTTGACAAGTGCCAGAAGACGATTTCCATTCGGTTGTTCACAGATCACATCAGCATTTCTTACTGTAGCTCCATTATTGATTACTACTGATGGTGGTGCATGCTGATGTGGCATAATTTCACCCGATGGATATCGAAGGATATGTGCACCACAATACTTTTCGCTTGTTTTAAGCGATGGTGTACGACCCCAAGCATCTATAGCTGCCTTATTGCAACTGATGAGTAGGCCATCGTTTTCAAGAACATAAATACCAACAGGAATATCATCCATTTCACTTTGATCGGCTAATAAACCGTGTGGAACTAGATGATCATCTTGGATCTCACCCCAGAATTCCAAATTATCAAGCGATCCTGATACAATATCCGATTTTAATTTGGTGAACGATGACATTTTTTTTCAGTAGTTTCTGCACAAAAAAAAAACAGAAAAATTTGACCGAGTTATTATTCTAATAAGAAATATACGTGAATACACAAAAATAATGTTTGTTCTAAAATGAGAAAAAGAAAAAAAACGTATGCATCATTGCTTATATAAATTTTGCCGAGGTTGTACAGTACATATCGAAAAATAAAATATCGATAACGACATATTCAATTTATGGCGTTTGAGCGATAACGCTTCACTATTTCTATTACATATTGCACGCATTGATGAAACTGACTCTTTTTTTTTTTCGTTCTGCTGCAAAAAAAAAAAAACGAAGAAGCGCTTTTTTTGTACCATTCGTAAATGCCTACAGAGAACATATAATGATAAATTAAAACATAGGAACGAAAGAAGAAACTCAGAGTGTGTGAGTACTGATCTGCGTATGAGTTTGAGTGTAGATGAAAAGAACAAAACCCGCATCGATACATTTCCTATATTATTTGTTTATAAAAATCGTTTAATTTTTGTGCAAAACTTTGTATGTTTAATATTAAATAAATAAAATCATGTTTATGGAATGTCAAATAAATTTTTTTATTTAAAAAATCGATCATCGATATTTTTGACTTTTTGAACTAAATCGAATTTTGAATTTATCAACATTAAGTTTTTTTGAATACAATATGATAATATCTTTGTTTTTTTTTTTTGTTTAATATCGTCATATTTCAATGTTGATATATTTGTACGATCATATTGAATAAGTTTATATAATATTTTTGAACTAATAGACTCAAGAATAATTATAAATCAATTATACTCAAATGAAGAATTCAATATATATATTCATCATTTTCATTTTTGTGTAGATAAAAATTAAATTAACAAGAATAGATAAATAAGGTAAATGATCGAGTTGTTGTTGAGTGAGATGAACATATTTATTAGAATTCTCAAAACGAAATGCATACATAATTTCTTTATTTGCCTATTTCATTTACAACGTTTATTTCGTTAAATGAGTAACATTTTGTTTTTTATTGTAACACAGTTGTCTGCACGAATGTGAAAAAGAACATGCGCTTACTTCCTTCGTTGTTCTCCTAGCAATGACTTATATACATGTTGATTTCTACTCAACAGACTTCATACATAAGATTTCATTGAATGTCTAAAGAATAAACTCGACAAATATTTTTTTTTTCACCATTTCCTAAAGGAAAGCTGAACAAAAAAAGACTTTTCGATTTTTGTTAAAATTTATGTAATTCAATCAAAAAATGTTATGGAGAGAGTTCGGAGATGTCCCATTTTATAGACAATCAGTTGCTCCGCCGATTCGGTACTATCAAAACTAGGTTTATGTTTTCGAGATATCCTAGATTTTTCTAGTCTAATTTGTCGACATTAAATCGTCCTGATCGAACTGATTTTGCTTCATCTATATATTGTTTTTTTTTATTAGTATGATCATGATCTACAAACACATCATTATTAACGATTGGAAACAGAAAAATTTTCAAATTAGAGATAATGACTTTCAAATGTTCGAGTTTTAAATGATAATCTTTATCAAAAATAAATTCCAAAGTTTAAAACCATTAAAATTAAACGCCCTTTCATCTCTCCATGTAAATGTATAATTAAAATTTTCAGAAACAGGTTGCTCATTATCGTGTAAATATATCTAAGATTCGATAGTTTTATTTTGAACAATTTGTTCCATAGTAGGTAATTAAAGTTGTTGTTTGATTTTCGAAACAAAATCTATTTCATGTTTGGAATTTGAATTTCTATTGAAATACTTGATTAGAAGGTGTAGGTGAATGAGTTTCATCTATATCAGATAACAAACATAGTTATCTGATATTTCATTTTTTTTTTTCGTCGTTTCGTGGCGAAATGACTCAGAGCATTTTCAAGCCGTTTTCTTTCATATTGTTAGGTTTCATTTTCACTATTGGAAATGGATTTTTATCAATAATTTCGATAAGACGAAAAATGCTATCAGCAATGAACACAATTTTTTCGAACACTTAAAATAGAACAAAATTGTTCTTTTTTTTTTTGTGAATAGCACTTTCGGTCAAAGACTTTTGTTCTGTTAATCAATTCTTATCAAAACAAAGAAAGACATCAATTTTGTTTTATTTGTTATATGCATAAATTTTATAATTAAAACTCAAATCTTTAACTATGAAAAGCGTTTTTGCCTGTTCATTCAACTGTTTGTTTATTCTAGAATGATGACTCTCGCTCATAAATGTGTGCACAATGAATTCTATTTTGATGTTAAGTTTCGTCAAATCTTGAATAGAATGTTTTTTTGAAATTTTTAATCGTCTAACGACGGAACATTCCCATGTGATTCGCACGTTTTGGATACATCTTTTGTTGGTATGTAAGGCTCATTATATATATATATGATATACCTAAAATGGTTCATACCATTGCTGCACGGTTTCAAAGTTATGAGCGAAATATCTACTATGACCTAGATCGAGAAGTACGGGCGGGTTACGGCGGGAAAACACCGGAAATCTCTGGAACTGAATGGCAGTATTCCGAGTGACAAATTGTCGGATTTTTTCCGGTAACTTCCTGCAAGAAACGGAGGGAAGCTGACCAGAAATTCCAGGAAAAAATACGGAGAATTTCCGACCGGAATACTACCACCCTGTTCCGGCGACTTCAAGTGTTTTCCTGCAGGATCCGTTCTCCAGAAACATTGATTTAAGGATAGACGCTGCTACCATCTATTCAGTAATGGTTTCTATTTTCCATATTGTAATCGAAACATATTTCTTAAAACGTTTTTCATTCGAGCAAGCTGAGACAAGTTTGTATGATAAATCTCTATGGAAAAGGCTATCTCCTAGTTAAGATACGAAAGGAAGAAAAAAACAGTGCATAGAAAGTGGCACCATCTATCATAGCAGTTGTTTCGCTCATAACTTTGAAACCGTACAATAGTGGCACGAAGCCTTACAGGTATTTGATCTATATGATGAGTAACACACACCAGCAAAAGATGAGTCCAAACTGTGCGAATCACTTGAAAATGTTTCTTCGTAAGTAACAGTTAAACTGACGAAGGAATTTTTCTAACTGTCAAATCGCTTTCAAGTCGTACATAATGTAGATCCTAATGAGCTATGAATATCCTGAAAATGGTTCGTGCTTAGCTTATTGCTGCCGAGATATTGCATTTACACGACATTTTTAAACAGCAAGACGGGATTCCTTTCAGGAATATTAGAAAAATTGAGTTTCCAATTTTAACTTGAAATTTTTGCACAGAGAAAGGTCTCAATGAGAATAGTTTATTGTGAAAGTTTCAGACATTTTGATTGATCATCGGAACCCGCCAGTGTCTATATGAGCGATGTGCAAGTATGCTTTTATCATAGCTGTATCTTAAGATAGGAACAAGCAAAAGATCTGAAACTGTCATAATAAACTATTCTTATTGAGACCTTTCTCTGTGCAAAGTTTCAAGTCAAAATTCGAAATTCAGTTTTTTTAATATTCCTGAGGGTGACCACGACTTTCTTTTAAAAAATATCGTGAAGATGCAATATCTCAGCAGCACGAATCCTTTTCAGGTATTCATAGCTCCTTATGATCTGCATTATGCACACACTCCCGACTCGAAAGCGATTTGACAACTGGAAAGATTCTCTCGTGAAAACAACTATTTTTTTAAAACAATAATTAAAGTCCAGAAAATCTAGAATTTTGAACCTATTAATTCGAATTTGTATTTCTATGAATTTCATTTAATGAAAACTAATATCAATATCACAAATAATTCCTCAAATTATTTGAAATAAAATCAGTAGTCAAATTTTTATTAGCTAGTTTACAAAAAAAGATTTTTTTTGTCTTGTATCAATCGTATTTGAAAATCATTTATTGTGGACAAAACTTAGGTAAAGATAATTTTGGTATCCATTCAATATTGATTAATGGCGGAGGATTAATCATTATAAATGGACATCCTTTTTCTATAAATGGTCGAATCATCAATGGTGATGTAATAAGAAGAAATGCATGTGTTAGTATCCAACCGGCATGTTCCGGACGTTTAATTTTCATATGTGTTTCAATAGAACAAGCAATAGCATGTAAAAAGAAAAACATAAAAGTTGGAAAAAGTATTGATTTATCATCAAAAGCAACAAAACATGCATGAACATGAAGTAGACCACTTATAATAAATGTTATCAATGCTGCAATAGTCGATGATGAAAATTCTAATCGAATAGGTTCAAATATTGATTCTTTTAAAATTGTATTAATAATATGATTATATCTTTGACCCCAAAATTCTCGTAATGATAAACTTAATATTGGAAAATTTGTAAATGATTCAAGTGTATATTTATCTCGTGTTAAAATTCGAATAATAATCATTTCAATATCAAATATATATGATATTGTCATTATAAATAAATAAAACATGAAAATTCTTTCATAACTAATTTCCATTCCACATTTAATAAACCATCGATAAATCCAATGATTTATTAATAATTTAATTATAATTAATATAATATGATATATAATTGACCATTGATTTTTTACTTTATTTTTAGGTAATATTGGTAAATAAATCCAAAGAATTTTTAATAAAAATTTTTGACAAGTTAATAATGTTGTTTTTGAAAATAATATTAAAGATATTAAACGTATTGACATTAACCAACATAATGCAACAATTATTAATGAAGATACATAAAAACGAGGAAGATTTTTACAAGTTATATAAGTTAATAATATACATAAAAAAAATATTAAAACAAATCGAATTAATTTATTCGAAATAGGACGAATTACATAATAACATATGAATATACATACAAACCAACCGATAAGAACAAATAAAGACAAAACCATATTCACGACCACTTTGATATCTCTTTTTTTTTTTTTCTTTTTGAAATAAATATATTCGTTATGATATTTTTATTACGACTTTCGTTATGACGTCAATAATTTATATTACAGTTATCATTCTCTTTCTTTCATCATTGACATTTTTTTTTTCAACGTTACCTGTTTAAATAACGACTATAACAGAATATTTTATTATATCATTCTTATCTTATTCACTTCAAAAAAAATAAAATAATTAAAGAATACTTTTATTATTTTAGGACGAAAATTCGATTAAAAAATCATTTAGAATAATAGTTAATGCTAATGCATTGAAGTTCTTGTTGAAAGAATGAAAGTTTTCGATTTTTTTTATGTATGAAAAAAAAAAAAAAAGAGAAAAAACAACGAAACAAGAACTAAATATATGCAATGCTCTTTCAGAGATGTCCATCGCGGCTGAACCTCTGCCGCTGCCGCGCTGCGGCATTAGAAAAAAAAAGTTACCGCGCCGCGATGGTTTATAAAAAAAAAGTCACCGCGCCGCTGCCGCGATGGTTTTCAAAAAAGTGTTTCGATTTTCACTGCTGCAACTGTATTGGACCAGAAATATTGGTACTAGTCCATCAGATTCATTCAGTCTCGGGGTGTTTCATTTGTAAACAATGAAATTCTATTAAATTCATGCAGTTTTTCAATGTCCTCGAAAAAAATGCTGCCGCTGCCGCGATGAGTTTTTAAGAAACCTGCCGCTGCCGCGCCGTCACCGCCACGGCGGCAGCGGCAGCGCCACTATGGACATCTCTGTGCTCTTTTAGTGCACGAGTAATAAGTGTGTATTGTTTGTTTTCGAAAACGCGTTCAGGATAAATATTCTGATCAATGAAATATATCAAAATACAAATTCCAATATTTACATTATTATGAAAGCTTCTAGCGAATTTCTATTCATTATTTTTCTGTACTTTTGTAAGCTTTAACTAATTCTGAATTCACAGCGATCTAGACTATTGATCAAAAATATTCAATATTATTTTCAATGTGTTAACTAGACAATATGTATGATTTAATTAATACAATTATTCGAAAATCTTTTTCTTCAATTGAAAAGTTCACTCTCGAAAAAATATAACTAATTGAAAATTTTTCTGTAAGTACTTATAAAAAGTCTCTTTTTTGCTTAATCTAAAAAAAATGAGTGAAATTATACTTTGTTCAAAGGATGACACCTTTCATTTAGTTGAAATTTTTGGTTGATTTTCTTAATAATTCTCTGTTTTTCGGAGGACAATCTACATTTCTAAATATGAAAACTATTTTCCTTATTTTCAGCTAAATAGATAGAGAAACATAGTTCTGACTATATAATGCAATATTTCATTCGAATTTGAATGAAAATATTATCAAAATTATAACTATCGTATTCATACGAAATATCTACAATGTTTTCTAATCTCCATTCGTATAATAAAATAAGATTATCAAAATAGATTATATTCCGATCTAAAAATTGATATCAAACGAACAAAAACTTATAAATCTTGTCTGCATATTTTATTTATAAAATTGTTGTTTTCAGATAAAATATGAAAAAATATTAAGCAATCGGTTTATTATCAAGAAGAAATTGAAAACAAGCACAAGATTATTAAAATAGAGCAATTGTTTTTGTTTTTAATGAAATTGAATTCATATATGTTATTGCAAAATTCCGGAATATGATTGATATAAATATGCTTTTTTTTTATCGACTAAAAAGAACAGTTAGGCCAAGAATGGTAATGATAACATTAGTTTTCTTTACTAGATTATTACTGCCACTACTAGTAGTAGTACGAGCAGTAGTAGTAGTACGAGCAGTAGTAGTACGAGCAGTAGTAGTAGTGGTTACGTCATTTGCTTTGACATAAAAAGTGATATCATGTCGTGATCTTAAATTATATGTTATATCACGAGCTTCAATGCTCAAATATTCTTCACCTTTAATAGCTGTCCATTGAAATATACCTGTATACTGATTAAATGTAGCATTTGCAGGACGATGCAATTCAAACAATTGAACAACATTCGATGTATATTCACTTGTTGCAGATATATTTAAATATACTTTATTACCATGTATTAAATTCATGTTGAGCGGAAGTGATGATTTGAATGAAGGTGGATTTCTTTGATTGTTTCGAATTGATAAAAGTTCATTACCAGCCAATAATGATGCTTTAGCTAAATTAATATCATTAGTCATGTATAAATCATAATAACATGTTCGTTGAGCTAGATTCCATGATGAAGATAAAGATGTGGCATTTATATTACAACTATTACGCATTGTAACATTATTTATTGTTGTCGGATCAATAAATGATGGAATAAATTCACGATTTTTTTGGTGAAAGAACTGAGGAGTTTGATCTGATTCATAGTACAACAATGAAGATAAAGGATCAATAGCCCAAGTAACACCAAAATCTTTATGAATTTGTTCTAATGAAGCATTACTTCTTATGATACTTCCATTTTTACTTCGTAAATCATTAGTTACATTTCCGTCATAAGTACCTAATAGTCCGTATGTTTTTCCACGAAAATTTCCAGCTACGGAAGCAGCTATATCAAGTATCAATTGTTTTGATGGTGATATCATTTCAATTACATTTATTTCAATAGTTACACCAATAGCCCATGAAAGAGAGAAATGTCTATTATTATTACCATCAAGTCGATTAATAGTCATTTCAGGAAAGGAGAGTATATAAATATTATCATCGAATTCAATAGGTTCATTTCCACGATATAAAACAAGATTTTGACGACGTGAAATAGTTACTTTTACTGTTTCACTTTTGTTATTATTTGTTCGAGCAGCAAAACTTTTTGTAACAGTAGCATTTATTGATGGTATTGGAATAGTTCGAATTTGTGACATAAATATATAAGATTGATTACTAGCATTGAAAATAGCTGATGATGAAATATTATTACTAATTGCTAAATAAATGTATTCTCCATAGCCATTGAAAGTATATGAAGTTCCATCAAGC
Organism: Rotaria sp. Silwood1; assembly: GCA_905250075.1. Classification (NCBI taxonomy): domain Eukaryota; kingdom Metazoa; phylum Rotifera; class Eurotatoria; order Philodinida; family Philodinidae; genus Rotaria; species Rotaria sp. Silwood1. The sequence continues at coordinate 131,171 of CAJNOP010000533.1, forward strand.
GTTCCAAAATGTGGATCTCCCCACATACGACCAGTATCACCCATTGTATTACTACCTTTTCGTGGTGGTCGATAATACATATATTTATTACATGCTTCATCATTTGTAGTCATGATACAACATTGTAAGTAGGGTAAAGTATCGTAAAAAAAATGTTCAATAGGCGATATTGTATGTTGATATCGATCATCAGTTCCTGCACCTGTACCACGTGTAATTAACATTTGATTATTATCATAACAACATTCTGCTCCAGCACGATAATTATTTGAATATTTTGAAATATAACATTCAATAGCCGATGGTTCATTATGTCCAGGACGAGCATGATGAAGCCAACAATTATTTGGATTTGAACTACCATTAAAACATTGTCGATCGAGATCATAACAACAACGACCAGCTGCTATTGCTTGCCAACGTGTCATTGGACATTGAAGAAGAACACCACCATTCCATATTGATGGTTCCAGTTGTTGTGCGGCCCACTTTTGACATAATTTGACAGCCAATGATGGATCACTTTTAACAATTAGTATGCCTGTATTTAATCCAGTGTATATTTGACTATTAAAATGTGCAACTACTCGAATAAAACATGTCGAAATATTTGAAGGTAGTTGAATATGTGCCGAATTAGTAAGATTTAAATTTCGTACAAGTATTATAGATCTATTATTCTTTTGCAATTGTGATTGAGAATTGAGACGTACTGTCCATAATTCAATATCAATTTTTGTACCAATAGGAAATGTACTTTTCAGTATTTCGGAAAAATACCATGTTAAATTAAGATATTGTCTATCACTAAGTAAATTGGTACCACCTTTCATTTCAATAATAACTTCATCGGAACCGAATTGTAATGGAGCATATGTAAAAATACCAGCTGAAATGAATGTTAGTCCATTATCAATCGATATATTCACTGATACTGGTCCGTGAACAGATGCAAATGGTGTAAGACAACTTGCTCGAAATTCATCAATAATAAAACCATCGATAATTTGTGATGAAGTGCCAAATCGACATTTAACTTTTGTTTGATTAGTAAAACATGGACCATAAATATTCAGAGGTGTAGAACCAAATTGTGAACTAATTCGAGGACGAAATGAAATTCTTGTTTTACTCTCATTACAACCACCTACATTGATCTCATCTGCATCGATACGAAAAGTAAATAAACCAGGTACATTGACATTACTCTTATTGACTAATTCTATGATATTTTTTGTGCCAGAATAGGGAAGCATTTGAGTTTTATTTTGATCACCATTATGAATTCCTGCTTCAGCATAGGAATACGTTCCGTTGTAAGGATTAGCCCATTGAAGATCATGATAAAGAAAAAAGACAAAACTACGATCTTCATCTGTACATAATACAATTTGAAAGGTATTATTTAATGTATTATTAGTACTAATACCAATGTAATACCAAGTACTTGTAATAACCATTTTTGGTTTGAATAAACGTTGTTGAGGAAAGAACTTTCGAACATAATCACTTGCTTTATTAAATACTGTCACTGTAGAATTTGATATCGATGTGTTACTATGAATTTGATAGTAAATTTCACTTTCAGTATTGTTGTCTTGATTCCAAATATAATCATGCCAAAATCCAGCCACAAGACAACTATCATTCAATGATGTAAGTGGTCTTTGTGAATAATAATTGATTGATCGTTGAAAAGAAAATAAACCATTGCTATTTATCCAAATTTGTTGATAATTATTGTCAAAACAAGGAAATACATATGGTAGATGTAAAGGACCCACACTTGTGTTGTTTCGAAGCATTGTTGAATCACCTTTTTCAGATCCAAATGCAAAGAAATCATTTAAAGGTAAAGTACTGGATGCCGACACAAGAAATACGATGAAGAAAAATGTACGTAACATTGTACTTATCGTTTATCAAAATGAGACAGGTAATATATTGTCGAATAGCTCTTTTATAGTGTCAGATGAAGAGAAATTGTGTTTTTTTTTTCTTTCTTATAAATCCAGTTAAAACAATCAATTTAACTAGATCATATTTCCAAATAATAAATATTTAGTATACAATTTCTAACATGCATAAACTAAATCCATACGGTAAACACAAACAATACAATCCAAAACAAAATATATAATTTTATCAGGAATGTAATTTAATCTATTTTTCTTTTTGATTGCTTAAGATTATTCACTCTCAGAATCGAACAATAAATCATACAATACTTCCGAATTTTAGAAGAGACAAGAAACACGAATTTCTTATTCATCGATTGAAGATAAGAATTCTTTTAATTGATATTAAGAATATTTTTCAAGAATTTATGATTCGAACAGCTTTTAGTCAAAAAATAGAACTACTGAAAATCCTCTATACTAAATCACCTTTTTAACTAAAATTCAATGAATTTTGCAATTCAAGATAGTGTTAATGTCTTGTTTTCTTGAATAGAATTTATTGTGTAGATCGTTTTTCATACAAAAAAAAAAAATTATTTTCATAATATGTTATTGTACATATAATTTTTTTTTGCTATTAAATAATGTTGGCAAGAAATAAGTACAAATTAAAACAAAAGATTGAAATTGAAATGAAATATGGATGATCGTAAAATTTTAATATATCGAATCTTTTCTTTTTGTTTATAACACATTTATCAAAAGTAAATAAACTTATATTTATTTTTTTTTCTTTGTTTTCTATGACACATATAACAAAAAAAGAACTCAATGGATATAAGACGGAAAAGAAAAGAAAAAACCCAAATTGATATCAACAGCATAGAATTGATTATTGATAACACATAGAGAAATAATATATATATATGGATGTAAGTGTATATTGTTGCCGTACATTAGTTAATCATGTTGAAAGGTCTCAACATTATTATCTATATTCTTTTATTTCAACAATATATATTAATATTAAGTTTTTTAATATCTGAAAAAGAACATTTAATACTTGTTCCATCGGTTGCATTTCGTCATCATTCAAATCAAATTGAATCAACAATTAATGCTCATCCTTCAGATGATTGGATTCTCTATGCTCAAGGTTAATTTTATTGTCTATTAAATATTGTTTTTTCATTTTGAAATATAATATTTTAGGTTGGTTTTTTAAAGAAAATCGTTTTCGTGCACAATTAGCAAAAGCAACACTTTCTCCAATTGTTAGTAATATAGATAAAAAACGTGTTTCTTATTTTACATCAAGTGGACAAAAATATAAAACTTTATGTATAGATGATTTAATAGATGAAATATGTATAAAAACTGATGAACAAGGTTTAATTAAAAAACAATTTCAACTATCAAATAATGATGTACAACATTTTCGTATACCCGGTGGTACATATGGAAAAATTGAATATTCTCTATCAACAATTGATGAAAATATTCAAGCAAAAGGAGAAATTTTTTTATGTGATGATAATGGAATATCGATGATAAGTGATATTGTAAGTTATACCCTTCTAATCTGATATTATTATTAGATATGATAAAACACGATCTAAAAATAGTATTGACGTAGAAATGTAAAAATTTTCACCTACAGGCTGTGATAAACTATCACAGGTCGTATATCAATAATATCTTTAAACGGTCATTAAGTTTATCGTATTCATTGAATAGATATAGTGAATAACTGAAATAGTATGCTATAGTGAGCTGTTATTCTTAAACATCAAGTTCATCTACAAAAGTCAGACAGTCAATTGTAATATCAAAATGAGTTATAATATTCGTTTCCATGATTTTTGAAGAATTGTATAAATGATTCGATTTATTGCAAAATCTATCAAACAGATGTTTAGAAAGCAATAATATCTGAAATTCAAATAAAAATTAAAAAAAAAACCAACCGATATATAGGGTTGCGCATAACCTTTTGCTAGGGGGGTAGCGCCATTATTTCAAGGTGAATACCTAATGAATTTTATACCAAATTAAAGAGCGTTGAAAAATGGATTTATTAGTACGAAATAGTAAGAGTTTTCAAAATATTTTAATGTGGAACTTACAAAATTTTCGGAAATTTTATGCTTTTTTTACCATAGAAAATGAAGGCACCGCACCAATTCAAATATAGAGTAAGATATTTTCTTTTGATATTTTTATATGGTTCGATAGAGCTCGTCGAGCTCTACAAAACTGTATATATCAGAAATTTTTTAAGCCATTTTTTTCAGATAAAAAATTTAAAAAATCTCTAGAAACTCGTTTTTTTTATATGGAAGAAAAACACTTGATTTTTTCAATGAAATTAGCTTTTTTCATTATTTTTATTGATAAAGACACTTCGAAATATACTGCTCCGGTGCAGCGTGAAAAACTGCGTCTGACGAGTATATCTCGAAGCGTCTTTGCTAGTAAAAATAATGAAAAAACCTAATTTTATTGAAAAAATCGGGTATTTTTCTTACCTATAAAAAATTGCCGGTGCCTTAATTTTTTATGCTAAAAAAAAGCATAAAATTTCCGAAAATTTCGTAAGTTCGACATTAACATATTTTGATAACCCTTACTATTTAGTACTAAGAAATCCAGTTTTCGACGCTCTTTAATTTGGTATAAATTTCATTAGGTATTCAACTTGAAATAATGGCGCTACCCTCCTAGCAAAAGGTTATGCACAACCCTGTATATTGTTGATGATAATCGAAAAGTCGAATTTTTATCAAAAGTTTTATCTACTCTACAATATTTTAATCTTTACAAAATAAATACTTATTAATTTCCTATTTCACATAGAACAAAACGAATTTAAGTTAATCTAATCATTAGCGAAGTCCGATGAAATCCGGCTGATAGAAATTCCGACAAATATAGGATCGTATCCGACCGGGGTCGTTTGATCTGGGAATTATTGTCAAATAATTATTAATTTAATCTTAATTTACAGATTACAATATTTTCATTTTAAGGATGATACAATTAAAATAACAGGAGTAACAAGTATTCGTTCTATACTTCGAAATACATTTTCTGGTCAATATAAATCAATTCCAGGTATGTCGGAACGTTATCGTCATTATGAATTATATTATAATGCAACATTTCATTATTTAACTGCATCACCTGATCAATTATATCCATTTTTACATGAATTTATTCAACGTGAAAAATTTCCATTAGGTTCATATCATATGAGACATTTTACATGGTTTGATATAAATTTTTTTCAATTTTTTTCATCAAAATCATTTATAAAACAAAAAACAAAAATTTTACATATGTTTTTTCAACAAACACGTTCAAGAAAATTTATTTTATTTGGTGATATATTTCAAAAAGATCCAGAAATTTATGCAAATATTTATCAACAATATTCAGAAAGAATTTTAAAAATTTTTATACGTATATCAAATAAAAATCTTACAAATCGTTTAAATACAGTTTTTAAATATATACCAAAATCTAAATGGGATATTTTTCTTAATGGTTTTGATTTACCAGAAAAAATTTTTTAAATAATTTTTTTTTTTCATTTGTGAAATTATTGAAAAAATTTAATAATAAATATTTTTAGACATCAACAAGTCTTTATTTAACAGTTATATTTTTTTGTATTCATAGTCAAAATATCAAATAAAATAATCTTCGCGATTAAATAACTTACACATCAAAGATAGCATAATCTAAGTAACGTACAAATTATAGCAAATCAATTTGATATTGTTGACAAAAATGTGGCTAATATATTTAATATTGATAAATTCGATATATATATATTGGACGATTAATACAGTAAGATATGCAGGGGCGTAGCTCGGTCTCTAAGGCGGGGGGGGGGATATGGATTCTGCACTAAAATATCCCTAAAAACCGCGTTTTTAACCAAATTTTAAAAATCGGGGGGGGGGGGGGGCGTCGCGCCCCACCCTATTTACGTCCCTGAAGAGATGTTCAATTATCTAAATAGAATGTATTTGAAACATAATTGAGCTGAACTTATTGATACCAATCGAATATCTCGAGATCGTATAGAACCAATTTATATCTCAATATTAGCATTAATCAAAGTTGTAAGTGAAATAAACAACACAATAATAGAAAAAGACGAGTAGAAATCAATAAAAATGAATCACATGCTAATTATTTAAAAAAAAAACAACTATCTACTGTTTGTTAAATGAATAACTATCGGTAAATATTGTCTCGTCATATAAATCCTATTTCTAAAGTTGCAATAGAAATGAAATTATTTTTATCACTACTAGAATATTTTTCTTTCGAAAAAAGAAAATGTCGTTGTTCCCAACAATGAATACTATTTCAAAAATATATTTGCATACGAAAAATAAATTCTTGCAAAAATCATTTGTAAGCTTTGATTTTCGGAAAAATAACTTGAAGTTTTATTAAAATAAAAATAGAATAAATTAGTTTTAAAGTGTATTTTACTGTTTCTATATAAACACATTTAATTGTGCAATGTTGTCATAACAAAAAAAAATATGTTACTACTGTCGTACTGTTGTTATTATAAAAATATCATTCACACGGGCACTGCGCGCTGCGTTGATTGTTTTACAAAATATAACGTTGTCATCACGACCGTGATGCTATAGAATTGTATCATAATGTTTGAAGTTGATATTTTTAACCTATATTCAATTGTTTCTGATGCAATTATATGTAAAATAGCTTTTGAAGGAAAAAAAAAAAAAAGAATTGAATTCTATTGAAACAACAATAAACAATATTTATTTTCTCTATTTAGCCTTGATAATTTTTTTTTTTTGTCCAACTTTTTATTAACCAGACGTTCTTTTTTTTTTGTCGTTCTCTCTTCATTTCACTTGTTTGGAATAAATAAAAATAATATTTCTTTGATGGTATAGAAAAAAGAAGCTGTTGAAATGAATTTTTTGCTTTTTTACCCTGGTGATCGAGTAACTTGTTATTACAATTGTATATGTTTTGCCTGACTAATCATCTATAAATAAAAAAACATATGAAAGCCTGAAGGCCAAGAAAAAAGAAAAAAAACGGTTTACCTTTGTTTTTTTTCATGTTCTATACTTCATTTCATTCATTATCGTATGTCTCATATTTTTTTTTTTGGTCAAGAGTATACATAAAGAAACTCTTAAAATAGAAAATCTAGGGTTTTTTTTTTTCTTCTGTTCTTTTCCGTTGTTGTTATTATTGAGAACATTCGATTTGTTGTCTTCAACTATTCATTTTTAGCTATAGAGAAAGAAAATAAAATTTTATTAGTTGAGTATAATCAATAGATCAAAGCTCATTTTTTCTTAGATTGTTTTTACGTTACATATTTATTCAATAATGATATCGTTTCTATTAACTATTTTATCTATTATTAATTCTTGGACATTAAGTATTTGGTTATCAATAATTATATTTGGTCTTATTATTGCATATGTACATGAACAATTTGTTTATATGTCTAAACGTGGTACACTTCCTGGACCAAAATTAACTATTCCATTTATTGGTGGTATTATTCATATGATTTTATCACCATATAATTTTTGGCATGGACAAATGAAATATGGTAAATTAAGTTGGAATAGTATTATTGGTCGTTTTTTTATATTAATTGCTGATAGTGAAAATAGTCGAAAAATTTTTGAACATTGTTCATCGGAAATGCCATTAATATTACATCCAAATGCAAGTCGTATATTAGGTAATGATAATATTGCATTTATGAATGGTTCAATACATAAAATATTACGTATAACATTATTACCTTTATTTACAGTTAAAGCTCTTTCAATTTATTTATATATACAAGAAAAAGCTATTCGAGAACATATGATTAAATGGTGTGAAATAAGTAAAAATTCAAAAAATGGTATTGAAATGCGACCATTAATATATGATTTAAATATAAATACAAGTTTATCAGTTTTTATTGGTCCATATGTAACAGATGATATTCGTCAACAATTTAAAAAAGATTATATAAATTTAACTCGTGGTATGTTTGCACCACCTATTTATTTTCCAGGTACACAACTTTATAAAGGTGTTCATGCTGCTGAATCTATTCGTCAATCTTTAAAATCTATTGTTATTAAAAGTAAAGAAAGAATGTCAATAGATGGTGAAGAACCTACATGTTTAATAGATTTTTGGATGATTTCAACTCTTAAAGCAATTAATGAAGCTCAAAAAAATAATCAACCTAAACCTTTACATAGTACAAATGAAGAAATAGCTAAAATTGCATTAGATTTTATATTTGCTGCACAAGATGCATCAACTAGTTCATTAACATTTGCTATTCATGAACTTTGTAAACATCCAGATGTATTTGAAAAAATTCGTCAAGAACAAAAAATGCTTCGTTCTAATTCATTAACTTCAATAACACCTGAATTATTAACACAAATGAAATATACATGGCAAGTTATGAAAGAACTTTTACGATTACGTCCACCAGCTACAATAGCTTTACATCTTGCAAAAAAACCTGTACAAATTTCTGATGATTATATAGCACCAATTGGAACTATAGTTATTCCAAGTATTTGGAGTTCTAATCGTATAGGGTTTTTTGATCCTGAAAAATTTGATCCTGAACGATTTAATTCTGAACGTATGGAACAAATAAAATTTGATAAAAATTTTTTAACATTTGGTGCTGGACCACATTCATGTCTTGGACAACGTTATGCTATGAATCATATTATGTTATTTATGTCACTTTTAACTGATATGGATTTTGAACGTGCTGATAGACCCAATAAAGATAAAATTATGTATTTACCAACAATTTATCCAGCTGATGGTTGTGTACTCAATTATATCAAACCTCATGAATAGGATAGTAACTGAATTTTTTAATTATATATTTTTATTTTTCAATAAATAAATGATGAACTTAAAATGAATGTTTATTTGTAATTAAAATATATTTCATGAAAAATTTTTCAAATTTCATAAATGACTTAAAGGCGGGGGGGGGGGGGCCTCATCCTAATATACCATGAAATTTTGTCAGTTTGTAGAGAGTACCTTCAATAGTATAACTGTGCAATAGGAAAAAAATTTGTCAAATATTGACTGAGTTATTAATTAATTAACATTTTTGGTTTGAGAAGCATTTTTTAAAAATTTTCTAGTTTTTCATATGTATATTACTTTTAATTGATTCTGATGTAGTTTTGTAGAGAATCGTCTGTAGATACAATTTCATATTTGAAAAGTTCAAAAATGACTTCTCTAGGTGCTTTTTAATTATTAATTAGTGCTAATTAATAATAGTGCAGTGGAAGA
>CAJNOP010000534.1:10612-21865 GCA_905250075.1 Rotaria sp. Silwood1
TGCATAGTTCATCGACTAAAAATATTCAAGAGGATAAGTCGACTTGTTGAATCATTGGTCATCAAATGATAATCTCAGTCTTTATACTATATCTTCAGAAACGTGAGGTCCTGAAAAAGTAAAACGACTAAGTATATGTATAATTACCTAATTCATTAACAACAGGTAAAATGTTTGTTTCGAAGTAATCAAGAAATTGTTTTGGCCATTGAAAACAAACACTTCTATACTTTTCATAAAATTCATCATAAGATTGTGCACGTAAAAGATTTTTAATTGTATCGATAACATGATCAATAATTTCTCTTTTACACATTTGATTATCACCATGAGCAGCAACATTTGTTTGTTCTCCAACAAAAAAATATTTTTTAGCAGCTGCACCAATATCAGACATACAATGATTCCAACAACGTAATTGACACATTGTTGGAAAATGTTTTCGAAAAGCATTCTTTAGTGCATCTTCAGCATCAGTTATAAGAACACATTTTTTGTGAAGATTTGGCAGTTCATTGAAAATAACTTGTACAAAACGTTCATGACACGTTTGAAGCTTCCTATCATGCATGACTATGGCTAATGGATGTGTTGGTCGTTCGGAGAAGATTACGTTTCGAAATGCCAGTATCTAAAAAGAAGTGTATTGAAATATATATATATTTAATGTTGATATCCATACGGAAACGTATATTTCACCAAGATTGAATGTAGTATCGTAGTATAATGGTATTATTTCTTTGGCTATTCGAGAAACATTTAGAAAATGATTTTTCATTTGATCGTGCATTAAAACGACTAATGTTTCAGGTTGCAATTGTAGCAATTTGTAAAACTCGTTCAACTCGTACGACAGAAGAATTACATTTGAAAGTTCATCGTGGCTAACTTTTTGATTGTTCAAAAATTTTTGACGTCTATAATTGCACTGTGTTGCATTACGAGGAGCATCAACACCACCATTTTTAGCGATTATTGTTTTATAAGCAGTAGCTCCTGACATTGTGGTTACAAGTTGATCGATTTGTTGAATAGTTGATTGTGGTGTGTAATGTAAGGCATGTGGATTTTTCAATTTAGAATTGCCATGTGGGTGCTTTGTGGCAATCTCAAGATTTCCTGAAAAAAAATATTATAATGGGAAAACAATTCACTAAATCTATTTGACTATTTTAAATTTCTTAATGCTCAAGATTTTTGTAATGTAGTAACCAAGTTTTCGAAACTATCGCCTGATTACTTTAACATGGCATCACTTGTAAATCTATTTTTTCTTTGATTATAAGTGACAACATAAGTTCGCAACGTAGGCTTAGTTTTTAGAACTTATGCATGATTCAGAATAAGTGACTATATCGAATGCACTTTTGGATATTAGCATCAAGGTTTTGGTCAAAATTACAGACACCGCATGCAAGTATGGGCAGGTACAACAATAACAATGCAGATGAAAGGAAGTGTTTAAATACAAGATCCTATAAATAGTCTATATAAAGCTCATTTCCTATTATGGATTTATACAGTAAAGTATGCTAACAGGTCCCATTGGCTTTATCTGTCAACGAGTAATTTTGTCCTAAATGAAACTAGTTTACCTTGATAATAAACCAAAACATCTAGATTGTTTGTTTTTGAAATGAAGACGTGTTTCACGCAACGACCATCTTTTTTTTTGTCCGAGTTTATACACGAATAATAAATTTTTGTAAATTGTGGATTTCTTTTCGGATATTCTGTTGAACGTACATTTTTCCAAGAATAATTATCATATTTATAGGCATCTAAATGCACGAAACATAACTCTACTAGAAGAATGAAAAGATTAAAGCTTGCCCCTAGTATTTGGTGCAAGTGCAAGACAATAGAGAATATTCACTTCGATTTTGTCTGGTAATTTCTCAAGTTTTTTTTCACTTTGTAATGCATAATTAAGATCGTTTAAACTTAATTTATTATGTGATTGAGTAATCACTAAATGACAAGAAATTTTTAATTAGCAATATTTTCATATAAGCCTTACATATATTAGATGCTAAATCATTTGTACTCATAATCAAGTACAAAATATATTCCAATATATAACAATTCAAAAAAAAATCCTAGATAAATAGTACTTGTAAATCTAAAACAATTAAATGCACAAACGTTGCTTTAAAACATACTATGTCATTAATACTTGTTAAATAAGATAAATTTATGAAAATCGTTTAAACTTTATTGAATTAGTTTATATTTTCTTATGAGAGGAACTTATACATAGTATTTCTGATTAAGTTTTAATACTTTTTAAGTCTTAAATGTTAACAGGGTTCTGAATGGAAATTAAAATAGAAAAAAGAAGAAATGAAACTAGAGAAAAAAAGATTAACTGATAGTAAAATCAATGAAAAGAGGTCGTGCTATACAGAATATTCTTCTTTTACATATTTACATTAATTCGTATAAATATAGGCTTAGAATTATAAAAAAAAACGTAAGTTTCTTTCTTATACACTATATATCCAATAAAGGTAAACTATGGAACATCGCGTATTGGTTCCTTTAACACTTCTCAAGAACGAATCGAATTCGTAGGCCGTGTAGGCCGTAGGCCGAAATTTCGGCCAATTATTATTACCCAAAATGAATAGCTGCAACCAAGGTTCCGAACAGCAAGTGTACGATGCAGAAGCAAAGTGTACGAAACCCTTGCTAAATGAGAAAAACACGCTGTTTTACACACTGTTGTCAAAAGCAGTGTGTACTAAGTACACTGTGTTTACGAAATTTACACTTTGTTTTTTATCGAAAAATCTGTTTGGATATCAATTCGTATCAATATTAGTGAAGAATAAAATGTATAATACAAGCTCTTTTGATGAATTTTATTGCCGATTAACCTTTCTTTTTCTTTTTTCTAATAACATTCTGTTTTCTATGCTTTTTTCTAGATACATAGATAGATATAGATTGTTTGTTAATTCAATATTTTCATTACATCAATAATGAAAATCTTTATTGTTTTTGTTTCAGATGAGTAAAACTCAAGTAACATTAACTGAATTATCTAGTAACAATGAAGTTTCAGTGACGAATCGTGGTTCGACTTTAGTAGAATCAGAATGTAGTTAATCATTATCTTTATTCTAAGTGCTAATGAAGATAATTATTGTAGAATCAAATTTGGTATAAATATTTATTCAATATGGTTCTGTGATGATCATATAGATATGCATCATGAAAAAGATGAAGATCGAACTTTTGATTGATTTTTGCTAAAGTGCAACGTTCATATGTATTTTTTTTTCGGAAATATGCTGTTACTGATGTCATATTAGGTAATAATTGTATGCTTATGTGTTGTTTATTTAATATTTTACATTTGTTTTATATTTCTGAACATATAAAAATGAACAAATCTATTTTTTCTAGATTATATGGCAAACTTCAATCTATACACTTTGCTATCCTTTGCTCGCAAAAGCTAAGTGTACACATACACGTTACTAAGTTAAACAAAGTATACGGAAACATTTTGTTTCTACATTCCATTCGGAACCTTGTAGCTGACTGATCAACATTATTTTATAGTAAGCATTGATTACTTGTAATAATATTGAAATATGCTTCATTTCACTTCAACTGTTCGGATGGGAAAGGTGTTGAACTATAACGGTTTCCAGTATACTATAGTGGGTCCGAATTCGGAAACAATTAAGGAGGGACGAATTCGTGGGAGACGAAATTGGGAACCAATTAGGGGCATGCCTTTGTAACTAATTAAAACAAGATTAAGTGTCCATCAGATATTCTTAATATAATTCGATTTAAAAAGAATAAACTACATCAAGATATTGTAAGAATACAGTTGAAATAAATTATTTCTATATATGCTGATTATAGGTCGTTTTTCTTTAAAAAAACTAGCTTCTATCATTTTTTTTTGTTAATACTTTATATAATATTGATTTATTTTCATGATGATTATAATATATGTAACTAATAAATGTGATTTCTAGAATACTATATACTGATTTAAATAATACATTCATTAAAAAACATATTACGTATAAATAGAAGTTAAATACTGAATAGAATCAAACAAAGACATCATATAAATAGATTTTTAAATACTATGTTTCAGTATTACCTATGTATTCATTAAATACAAATTCTATTAGTAAAAGTTAATCTTAAAGAAGCATCTAGTAGACAAATGTCATGAGAATAGTAATAAATATTATAAGACATTATTATTTATGTTCAAAACACCCAGATTTGTGTTTTACACTAATAAAATATATATTGACTGCACTCGAAGAAAGGCACAATTCAGAGAGACTTACCAGAATTTCATCAATAAGGGAAAGTCTTATTGACGAAATTCGGAAATCCTTCAGAGAAGATATTCTTCATCTCGTACGTTTTTTTGTCATAATCATGCCTATGGTTTTACTTATCTTGGATTTTAATTTTGTGTTTTATGTTGAAATGAAAAGTAAGATTGTCAGTAAAAAACAAATCGAAAAATGTCCTAGCATACAATATATTATAAGATTAGTTATATATCGTGTAGTCATCATCAGAATAAATATATATTCATATAAAGTATTAAAAAAAGGTAATGTTTGATTCTTTTTCTTCTTTTCTTTTTGAATGATTTTTTCCTATGTTAATACATTTAAAAAGTGATAGAAATATTTTTTAAATAGAATATTAAATTTTATCATTCTTTTTAATTTGACGTGAGTGTAAAGAACTGAAAGTAAACTCATGCCCACACCCTGAAATCATTTTTCAGAGTTGTTTTTACAAGCTTGCTTGAAAACTATAATCATGACATAAAATCTTAAGATTAGTACAGAATGATAGAAAAATAATGATAGCAGAACTCGTTAGAATTCCAGATTCATTCCAATTGCATCTGCGAGATTACGTGTTCTATCCATCAAGAATGAATCGAACACTGATTAAGGAACATCTTGCAAATACGTGTACTTAGAAGATTTTGATTTATAAATTTTACCAGATCGTAGAGAAAATATTTTCAAGGTGATTTTTGAAGAAAATTTTAAAAGAATGAAAAAACAGAAGTTGTAGCCAAAATATTAAACTTCATCGTCTTTCCTTCCATGATTACTGCTCAGTTACTCTACTTAGTTGATTCGAGAGTTTTCTTTCGTATTCACTTTATCATGTCAAAAGAATACGAATAACTGCTTACATATGCGTATATTCACAGAATAGAGACAAAAAAAACGTGGAAGCTGTGTAACTGATAAGACGTGCATATACGCTTAATCTTTCACTCTTTGAAGGTTGACTTTTTTTTAAATCAAAAAGCAACAATGGATCAAAATAAATAGTCGAGTTTTATATTTCGATTTTCAATCGCTGATGAAGGCGTTTTAAAAAACAAAATATAGCACAATATGCAGCGTGAAAAGCTCTACAATCTACAAAGTAAGGCTTATTTATATATGCACTTTTTGTTTCTAAAATGGAGAACACTCTGCGATCAATTTTCGATGCTGAAAACCAAATCCTTTACTGATACATGATAAATTCATTTTCTTAATGAATCATATCAAAAAGTCATAATCGATGACCAAATTTAGACCATCGATAAGTGTTGCAATTATGTTCCCATATTAGTTTTGATATTACTTGTTAGAGACACATATGAACTACATAATAACAAGTCAGTTAAGACAAAAAAGAAATAAGAAGATCTTCGAAAAACGATCGCATAGAATTTTGTCTATTTTAAAAACAAAAAATATATGCATAAACTCAGCTTTATATTGTACATTGCAGGGCTTTTCAAGTTGTATCTTGTGATATATTTTGATTTTTTTAATACAATGTATTGAACAATTGAAAATTGAAATTCGAAACGTGACCATTTATTCTGTCTCCCTTCGTTAGGTGGTACAGACATATGTACCACGATCTTAGAGAGTTAACAAGAATAAATACACCTTGATAAACTTTCTTTGTAGAGAATATTTGCATCATTTACGAAACAAAGTAGAATTTGATAAAAATGGCTGAGGCTCACAAGAAAACAGTTCAACAATTTGTACAAGCACTCGATGCTCATCATCTTCATGATCTTGATAATGTTTTGGAACATTATGTTGAAAAAATTGAACACTCCAATATCGCTTATAAAAATATTGACGAAGCACGAGAATATTATTTCAAGGAACATCAAGCTCATCCATCGGCTGAATGGAAAGTTGTTGATTATCAACAAGACGATCAATACAATAATACATTAACAGCTCGTGTTTCATATAATCATCATATATACCATACAACTTATACATTTAGTTCCGGAGGAAAAATTGAAAAAATTCATTCTGTTCCTGAACATCATCACAATACTTAATGAATATTCATCGAGACATTATTTTTAAAGGATACTATATTCAATTCCTACATATTCTTCTTTTGTTCCAAATAAAAGTTCGCCCATTTTTCTTTTACAGATTAAAATTATTTTATATTTCAAATATTGCCTACAGTGACTGTCTAGGATTTGTGATACGTTATTTGTCTGCCTGTAACATATTTTTTTAACCACTGCACTTTTGTTTGGTCTCCGGTAGGTTTTTATTTCAAAGACGTTCATAGATTTATATTCCTAAACTTATCTTGGCTATTTTGATTGTAAAGAACTTTGTTTAGTCTTAAAGACTAGCCTTTTACAACAGAAATAGGTTTATATTGTTTAATGCCTTTGTACATTCGTGTATATTGCATAAATGTTTAAAACCAAGCTGTGTGTCATGCAAGAATGTGACTATTTTCAGAAAATTGTCAAGATTAAGATCCGACATATGAAAAATTCACGTTTTAGATTTCAGCAATTTTACTGCATTTATCAGAAGTAGACTCGAATTCGCAAAAAGTTCATTTTTTCATGTACAGATCTTTTGAATGTGAGCAGCCGACTTTTTATTTCAGTCTCTTTGTGTGCCAAGAATTTCTTGCTATCGAAGCAGTATATCTAACTATCGGATCTTTTTAGATATTATATATCGACTATTACTAGGATTCAATGACACTATGAAATTACGAAAAGATTTTGAAATAATAGCAAGTTTAGCTGGAGATCTGATTATATTCATATATCTACAAAAATATAATTTTTTTATATTTTGGGAAATTTCGGTGTATGTCTTTTGAGTTGTAAAGCTACACTGAAAAAAAAATAAATGTAGAATAATAAATTCTCATTTCCTTTTATTATCATTATATAAACCTTGGCAATGATTGGTGACCCATTGCTAACTCATTTATCCTTGTACTATATTTTTTCTGTTCGTCAATTTTCCTTATGTATATGAATTACAGTGAAGTCTTGATTATTTATTACTTTTATCATAAGTAATAAATGAAAAACTTTTCTTTTTTCTTTTTCCTAAACTTACAGGAAAGTCTTCGTCATTTATCATTTTTATAATGGATGATGTAAATCGATGCATTTTTATTTTATTTTATTATTTATTTTCGGAATGATAACAAACTTCTGAAAGTCAGTTTATATTATAAGTCGAATTAGACATCTCATGTATTTTTGAACGATTTGGTTTTTCTCAATAGGGTCAAAACATCGTAATTTTTTTTCTCGTTCAGGATGAACAATTGTACCATTATGTCTGTAGTATATGCTTCTTTTACTAATACTTCATCAACACTCTTTCATTTGTTACTTATGAAACTAGAAAACTGATTAATAATAATCAATTCTCCGACTTTTAAAATGTGAATATAAATACAACTATTTTAATCATCATTGACAAGACAATTTATTATTTATGAGCTAATCGATTGGTGTAAATTTTTAATGCAAGATATTCTATATAAGATTTTCCAAAGTACTTTCTTTGAAAATATACTCGAAAAAACAAAATATTGAAATGGTACTTTGTAAAATTATTCATCCCTTTTTTTCTTATTGTTTAATTCAATTTATACATTGATGTCTTTTCAATAATTTTATTTATAATTTAACTCATCGATCAACTTCTTGTGAGAAATAAACAAAATTTCGTTGAAAGAAGAAGAAAAGAGAGAAAAGAAATTTTGGGTGTGGATGTAGGTATGGACTCTTATTAAGCTCCACACCTCCCCCCTCAGAAAAGCCATCTTGTGGTAAAGTAATTGAAGTCGAGTTTTTATCATAGAAAGATGCAGCGAAGTTTCCTCTTTTAGAATATATATAAATTTTTAAAAAAAGGTCAAATTTTTACAGACTTTTGTAGGAGATTTCCACCTCACTATCCGGTTTTCGGAGAGATTTTCACGGTTTTTGTTATTTTTAGGAAGACTACTTTTTTACTTCTATCAGCATTGAATCAACATTCTTCTATCATATAGTACGACCTGTAGTGCTAGCTTACGCTATCTATTGCGTGCTTTCAAAAATTCCACATAAATATTATCATTATATCATTATTTCCTGCATTTGAATGAAAAATCCATTTCTAAAACTTCTTTAGAGGTTTTCTCAAAACATGGTTTCCAGACAGGAAAATTGAAATAACTTCCTCTCAGATCGCGCTATATACAATATTTTTTTTTTGTTTTAAAGGTCTCAATGAGACTAAACTTGTGTCCGACCAGTTTTTTTAAAGTCGATTCCTGCAATGAAAAAAGTGGAATTTACTGTCGTTCGATCACCATTTTTTATACTAATTTTTAGACCCTTCCACTAAAATGGTCATAAGAAATCAATAAGATTGAATTTAAAAATTCTGTTCGGACAAAAATTCCGTACTGACATTAGCTTTAATTTGACACCAGACCGAGCTCGATACCTCGTGTTATGACGAAGTTATATCGATTCTCCTGAAGGTCAAAAATGACCTATGATTCAGCTGAAACTCTGATCTAGTAAGACCAATTGGGCTGAAATTTTTACCAGTAGCATATCTCTTCAGGATCACTCATCCCTGAAATTTTCAGCTCAACGGCTTGTCCAAGCGTTACGGAATCACGTTTTTTTCGCATGTTTTTACAATATCTGGACGAAATGAAATAGTATAGGGCTGGAAATGTTCATAGACTATGTAAGTTGACTTCCCCTACACATGCTGAAAGTTTCATAAGATTTCAAGTTTTAATGCTGGTTTTATGATTGACAGATATGTACGTTACGGAATCACACAAAATGGACTCTGATTTTGAGTGCCGCTCAAAGAATTAAAAAACTTAGCTCAACTATAAACGCAGGAGCAAAACTCTCTCTATGACAATTGTAGCTCAGAAGCCTAGTTATATAGAAAAACAAATATAATTTACAAAATACGTATCGCTAATTTTCTGGGTAGAAAAAGGTGTCGTTACGGAATCACATTTTTCGTTACGGAATCACGTTTGAGAAATGATGATGTTTTTCAACATTTGTTTTCTTCAGAAATATAAAGATAGTTCCACAGAATAAACAATCTGATGTCATGCATGAAAAAGCAATTTGAAAAGTTCATCTTTCTCATAAAGTAAAAGGTCTTTTCGAAAAGGTCAGTTATATATAAAATATTGACATTTATAGAAGTATTGCATCCTAGGCACAGCCAATTCTAGTAAAAGTTTACTCATTCGACGTCATCAGTCTGATTGATATTCTCATAGTAGGTAGACTTAGTAAACATAGAAAGAAACTACAAATTTCACCCTAAACGAGTGAGTCATTATAGAGATGTAGACGTCACAATTAGAGATACTTAGACACATTTATAGTGATTTTCAGAGCAATACTTTCCAGTAAACTTTGGTTTTCTAAATAACAACAACAGTTATAATACAGATTTTTTATCATAGGTACTACGGACCATATCCTATCATTTTATGGTATTGAAAGGATCGTATCAACTAATATTTTTTGATAGATGCCATATGCCATTTATAGAAGGCATGTCCAGTTCGATATACAAAGTTTTTTTGAACAAGACTAAGAACACAAATGACTCTAATAGTATAGATTAACGATTTATTCCCAGATGCTAGATTGATGTGATTCAGATGAACCGGCATCTCGATAAACTTCCACAGTCCAAATTTCGACTCATTTCGACATTATTGTGACACATGAAAGCCGATGTACTTTTCCAAATCTGATAAAGTGATATTCGATTCATCTAATTTTTCACACATATTTAAAAGAGAATGTTTCTTGGTGGTAGATCACTTGTGAGTCAGAACTATATGCCATAATATCTAATGATCGAAAGTATCTGTTCTAAAGAAATTCTCATTATAGGTCTTATTGTTTTTATAGGAGATCAAAGTTTATTGAAAAGCATTCTCTAGAAAAACACTACATACATGTCAAAATATCTCCAATTTAATTTCAGTATCTCCATAATGACTCTCTCATTTGAAATGAAATTTTTAGTTTCTTCCCAAGTTTACTAGACCTACTTACTGTGAAAATATCGGCCCAATCGGTGACATTGACCAAGCAAGATTCTGCTGGGGAATGGTCATCACTTATGCACAATGCCTCTCAAATGGCTTCTTGAATCCACGTAATAAATTTAGCTGAAAACTACCATAGCACAACTCCTAAATTAACTAATCTGACTCTACAATCACGTGTACACATCTTGACGTCTCATTAGTGCATAACTTCAGAGAAAGTTAATGTTTTCAAATTTTATGTAGAAAACTTGATCATTTGAGGGTGATTCCGTAACGGACTGCTTGCACAACTAGAATGTTTATAAAAACAGGCAATCCATTGGTTGGATAGAGCACTAAAGATTGTATTTAGAGCACTGCTTTTTAGAATGAAAAACTTAGTGTTCTTGGCTAAAAATGAATTAAAAGGAATTTTCGTTACGGAATCACTTTCACCAATGTATTACCTTTACAAACATAAATAATTCTGCTGTAGATGTGACGAAACGTAGTCTTCTCGTTATAAATGAGTAATGCATAGAAAGCATTACTAGTTGGTATGAAAGGTTTCGGACAAGATATGTTTGTTTATATAAAAAATTCTAAAATAAAAATCTATCATAAATATTCGCCTTTAGTGCTATTACGACACATATCATTTGTAGCATGTATTTTTTAAAGAAATATCGTAACCAGGTAAATAAAAGATATATTTCTGTATGTTATCGACATCGCTCTATATGATGATCATATTGATTTCGATCAATTTGGTAGGTCGACTTCGCCCACCAAGGTATACCGTTACGTGGACAAGCCGTCAAAAGACCCATTCTAAGTGGGAATTCATTTCTAAGGGGGGGGGGG
>CAJNOP010000534.1:21965-43110 GCA_905250075.1 Rotaria sp. Silwood1
AAAAAATTCTAAACATGAATATTCTTCATCATCGACTGAAAGATAATCGAAAATAGAAGAAGGTTTTCATATATATCTGAGAGTACATTCAATAAGGCAGATATAAAGAATTCAACAAGTTCTAGGAGAGAAAATATGTGAACTGATATCTATTATTGAAGGACACATTGCGCATTTAAAGATCTCTTCATGCAAATAGCAAAAATCTCAACGAGTTTGTGTTCATGGTTCGTTTTATGGAATTTTCAATCAGTCTTTAGATGTTTATTGGAAAACTAAAAATAAGGAAGCCTAATGTTCAATCTGAAAATTTGCCTATATATAAGTCAAATCACCCTCAGAATAGAAAAATAGTCGTTCATCAAGAAGTCATGGCAAATCTGAAAGTTTTTCAAACGTTTACTAAATCTTTCATGATTCATGGGTGTGGGTGTGTGGGTGTGGGCATGGGCGTGGAGTGTGATTGCAGAGAACACCAAGAACGCACCCACGCTCCCACCCACACCCACCCTTTATAATTTTAATTTAGCTAAGTAATTTCGAATAATTGTAAATGATTTTCATTAGTTATTTTGGATATGATTTAACATATGAACGTTTCAAAGGTGAAATTTGGCATAAAGATGGAAAAATTATTGTTTATGGACAAAAGATTAATATTTTAAATTAATAAATTTTAATGTCTAACTGTATTTTATTTTTAGAAAAGAATCATGAAAAATTCCTCGGTATGTTTTGTCCGTTAGCGTTGACAAATCAATAATTGGTTGATATGTTTGCTTTTCTTAAAGTGTTGAATTAACTGATGTATTTACAAAAATTGATAAATGTCAATTACATTTACAGACTAATGCTAAATGCTATGGGTGCTAATGGAGACAAATATACAGGAAAAGTTCTTTCAATTCCGTCATGTACAACAAATTTTTTAGCATCACTTGCTAAAGCTTTTCATGAAAAATTTGGTATTATTAAACATTTAATGTCAACTGTTGATTCTTACACTGGTACACAAAAAAAGATATTTTTATTTTAATAGAATTGACGAGATGAACGTCGATTTGCACAACATATAATTTCATCAGTTGACTGGTGCTGTTAAAGATATATGTTTATTTATTTTTAATAAATAAGAAAAGCTTGTTATTGCAGCTGAAATGTGGAACTCACATATATGCTTCAAAGTTGTTATCCCAATGAATCGTTTGTAAAGTTAAAAGTTATTTTTTCAAATGCTTATGAAAGCATTGAAATATAGTATAGAACCTGAAGCCTTTTGTGAATGACAGAACTTGAAATGTTTAGCTTAGTTTTTTACTCGATATAACTTAAAAGAAAGTCAATTTCCTGTTAGATTAGTATTAAGAAAAAAAATGAAAAATAAAACGACGGAATCGATGTTGATTAGGGTGTGGGTGGGTGGTGGGTGTGGGTGTTAAACAGTCTAAGCAGACCCACACCCAGCCACACATCTAGCCACACACCCACACATCCTCACAAGTATAAATTTGTAATATGAATGCCACACACATACAATCACCTGTAGTTCTACAAAGACAAAAACTTAGCAATGCGAGACCCGCAGTGGTTTCATCAACGACAACAAACAACTTATGTGAAACTACATGTTCTACAGCAATACTAACTCCAACAACAAGCAGTAGCACGACAAAATAGACAAAATGATTTCGTTATAGAATTGTTGTATATATATAACTATTGTTATCGATATTGTTTAGCTGAAAAGAAGAGTTTCAATGTGCGATTCAACACGATGATGCTCGCCTCTTGATAAAAGATATTTAATTAGCTGTTTCAGAATACCTTCGACAAAACTTTCTATCGAAGTTGTAACTTCGGCAAGTAGTGCACCTTCTACACGACATATACATTTTGTATCATGATTAGAAACTAAGAGACAAATGAAAAGAAAAGATCAAACAATGGAGTTTTCTTATAGCTCAAGAGATTTAGCAAAAAAAGAACGAGAAGAAGATAAGATTTAGACGTGGAACACCGTCTTGCTTTTACTTCTCCAATTACTTCTTAGATGTTCTCTTATATACGGTAGTTAGGTTATATATCAAATTGATGTTTTTACCGTAGTAATTCACTTACTGTTTTCTTGCATGGTGAATCTAATCTATTAAGTAATGGAGGGATATTATATTTCTATATCCATTTGTCTTTGGTTCTTTTTATATTTAACAATTGATTTTTAAGCAAAAACACCAGACGTTGATATTAATCAAAACAAGTGTTTTTCAGCAAACATTTTTTAAATTATTCGTGTAGCATCTGCGAAACTCGTGGATTTTTTTACTGGCATCATATTTTTTCTGTTTCTAATAGCCCATTGAGGAACTAAAAAGCATCATGTTTTTATAATACTAAGGACTCCATACAAGAGTGGAGTCATGGAGTCTGCCGTTTCCCCCTTGATGATAATAGTCATGACTATGCTTGTAATGAGGACTAGAACTGTGTGATATTATCTCGAACATGATTGTCTTTGCAATAACGAAGAACATTAAATTTATGATAAGAAAAGGCAGCAAAGTTTTGGAGTGGGGTGTGGGTGTTGGTTTGGATATAGGTATATGAGCAGATGAACTGGACCTGCATTCACCCATACCCTACACCAACCCCCCCAAACCACTCCAACTGCCACACCTCACACCCTCACAACTACATATCCATATCCTGATTTCATATTTACTGTTAAAAGTGTTTCTTACTTTGAGTGATCATTTAAAACATGTGATTTTTATTTTATTTCATCTTTTTATCAATTACAAGTGTTATATTAGGAAAATCAGATTAGAATAGTAACGAAATAGATGCTACTCTATGCTTATCAATCATTTTTGTCCAAGTTTTTCCTTCAGTTTGGCAAATTGTAGAATTAAATCTTCGATAGTCTTATTCAACGGAATAAATGTAACGCCCAAATCTTTTTGCGCTTTGGAACTATCGATAGTGCAATAATGCGGCAGTTGTTGGCCTTTTGTACCAATCGGTGTTGTATCCTTAACACTTTCTGGAATGAGCAAGCTTTCGTGAATGAAATCCGCTATTTTTTGATAACTCCACGTTTCTCCTGCTATTAGATATCGTTGGCTTGTGTTAGTGAACCGTTCTAAAGCTGCCACATGTGCGTAAGCCACATCTCTCACGTCAACTTGAAAGGGCAGTTTTTTTTCTGGCATTGGAGCATGCTTATCACTGGTAATCAGTGACCAGATGAGCGAATTCGAACTATTTATGTCATCTAATGAGTTGAAACCATTGATACGTGGACCAAACACCATCGGCTCACAAATAGTTGCAATAGTAAAAGAAGGCTTTTCTTTATCAAGAAACTCCCATGCAGCGTGTTCGGCACAAGTTTTCGACACTCGATAAGCAGTGACACGATCATTTTTTGCAGCCACTCCATCTGTATAAGTCAATGAACACCAATCCTTTTCGGTGTAAGTATAATCAGATTGAATTCCTTTGCTTGGATCAAAAACTGCAGCAAACGACGATGTAATCACGATTCTTTTGATTTTGGTAGGATGATTTTGATTGTATTTATGAGCAGCTTGTAGAACTCCCATAGTTCCATTTATGGCTGGCAAGAGAAACTCTTTTTCGGGATCTGTAACTGTCAAATGAACTGGTGAAGCAACATGAATGATCCCATCAACATCTTGAACAGCTTCGTCAAACGAATCAGTCGTAACATCATTAATATGTACGAATGAAATTTGACATTGCTGATCTTTCGGAATTCCATCAAGAACTCGTGCTTCTTTGGCTTGTGATCGAACTGTTCCACGAACATTGTAACCTTTGTCGAGAAGATATTTGATAATCCAACCGCCAATGAAGGAATTAGCACCGGTTACAAGAATGGTGTCTGGCATTGTGCTCCAAATCTAAAAAACTAACAGCAATTAGTAGTGTACAACTCGAAAAGTTGATTCAGTTGAAAAATCAACACTTCAAATGACTTCATTGGCTTCCAATACTGAACTGTCAAACTGTTATACAAAATGGGCATAAGAATTTATCACATTTTTCTTCAAGTTTGACCAAAGAGGACTCATAGAACGAGAATCTGAATCTGATTTTAGACTTTGATTTTTCTAACACTTGTATAATAAGCATTGGTAGTTACATAATTCATGTCTTACTAAG
Source organism: Rotaria sp. Silwood1 (assembly GCA_905250075.1). Classification (NCBI taxonomy): domain Eukaryota; kingdom Metazoa; phylum Rotifera; class Eurotatoria; order Philodinida; family Philodinidae; genus Rotaria; species Rotaria sp. Silwood1. The sequence goes on from CAJNOP010000534.1 coordinate 26,151, forward strand.
TTTTCCGAAATATGATTTTATTGTTTAGGCAACTCTTAGGAAATCTTAGAAAGAACTAAATACTGGCAAAGTTGTTTTGCAGTACATACCTTGATAACGGACCTTACTCATAATCGAATATTCGCAACATGTAACCTGCCCTGCAATTGCAACTGCAGAAATTTTCTTGCACATTGGGTGTGGGTGTGGGTGTTGAACAAAAGAACGCACGCTAACACATCCACCCACACCCTACTGTCTCTAGATTCATTGATTTTGCAATCATTCTATCCACAGTCGCTATCGTTGACACAGTTTGTTCGTTCAAATATTTTCTTAAATATATTCTTCATTCGACGTGCATTTTCAGCTTCAAGAAATCAGATATCATATCAGCTGCTGATCAGTAATCATTGTATTTTTGTCCTAATTTAAAGACGTATCTCTCGAATATAAACACTGAACTTACAAGTATCATTAGAGTTGGAGAGAAATTCTAACTGCTTTCTCACTCATACAAAATAAAACAGAAGCAATGAGAAAATGTGCTAGTGTCTACAAAAATGACAGAGAGAGAAAAGTTTGCATAGTTGCTCATTATATCTGTACTTGGAGAGATAACTATGAAAATCCTGTCACTTTTGTCGCTTGATTATGACAAAGTTAAGTAAAAACCGCGGTAATATATAGTCTTTGAAATGTTTAACTTAAGAAAATTTCAGTGTTCGAAGAAAAACAAATGTGAAGCACACGCTAGTGATGTAGACCAGTATGAGATATATATGAAAATTAGTTGCAGCTGAGTAAGAACGACCTGGAATTCGATTATAGTATCCTTTTTATAAGGAGAAATTTAATTTCTTTAATTATCGATCAAATTCCTTTGTTATGATTTCTCATTGGTCAAGTTTTATGAAAAATACTGTAAATTATTATGGTTATTGTGTCTAACAGGGTAGCAGTATACTATTACTTGTAACATTATCTCATAAGGATGTAACTGAACACTAATCAGAATGTTCGCCAGTATTCAGAGAATGCGAGTAGGATTGTATCGATTTTTTGCGAAGCTTTGTCATCGTTACATTAGCTAAATGGGTAATTCATTAAGTAGTGATATTCACAATATTTGCGCTACGGATCTGTTTTTTACCTTCAACTTGACTAGTATCGAATGAAGTTCTGCACGTGTTACACGTTGAAGAAAATGAAAACGAATAAATATACTTTATCTCTATTATTAACTTCATTTTTCTTTCTTTCTGTTTTTTATTGATATAGTTCTTTTTTTGTTTGTTGCTTTTTGTTCTGCACATGCCCTATTATTGTATAGCATTTTTGTTAGGAGAAAACGACATACTTTTACACTTGAAGTTATTTTGCGTTACTTTAAAGTACTGCGAATGAATTTCAGCTAATTCACACATAATTTACCTGTTTGAATCTATTTCAGATCAGTTGAAAGTACTTTAAGATATTGCGAAATTTCTCAACGTAAATGCAAGTGCACATTTTAGATATAGGACTACAACTCATTTTGTTGTTGCTAATTATTAATATAACATAACAGACTTAATTTATACCTGAGTAAAACCAATACAATTTGTAGCATTATGCAAGTGTTTCAATGATTTATTTAAAAAAATAGACACGAAAAACATAGTTCATCAAATGCGAGGTAGGTGTGAGTGTAAGTTCGAATCTCCGCTTACCTCACACCCACACACTTTTACCTTCGTAAAAAAAAAGGAAATCGTAACAAAGACTTGCTTTTATTTATAACGAATATACTTGAATAAATTACTTATTTTACAATATTTTCTGGTCTAGGTAATAAATATGTCTGTAAGATTCGATAAACTACTCGATCGATTTCATTTGTATGTAATCAAATATTCAGCATATGCTTGAGCATCATGATATATAACGAATATATGGTTTCCATCAGTAGTTGAATCAAATCCAAGTGGTCGAGTTTTCATCGAACTATTCCCTTTGGTAGTTTTTCCTATTAGAACTCGTGCTATAAACATACATCGTTCTCCATTTATGTTTGGTCTAGTATACATATGACTATAACTTGCTTTCGATGAAAAATAAACACCAACACCATAAATAGTTCCTACACATAAAAAGATACTAACGGTTTAAAAATTTACTAAAGAACAAAATTACCATGGGCTCCAGCAAAACTTCTATTAAAACAGTCTTCGCTAATTGAATGAGCAGCTTGTTCAGAACAACCGTGATATAAACTTGTTTCAGTATCCATGTTTAGACGTTTTTCAAAATCCTCTTTATGTGCTAAATATTGCATATACCATCGTTCATTTTGAATTCGTTCAATTTTGATTATTTGTGTATAGTTTTCTTTCATTGCTTGATCAAAATTCGAAGCAAGAGATGCGTACTCATTAGTCCTGGTGGATAATCTAAAGCGAATTTTCTGTTCTTTTGATTTCTCCCATGTTGATGGTAGTTGATAAATCTTTGGTTCATGTAGACCTATGCAAATTCATTTACAAAAACATTTCTATATGTTGCATATTTATGTTGAAATGTTATTTTTTCACTTTGATTCATATATAACTAACTGTTTCGTTAATATTTTATTACTTTTGTCATGCAAAAGCGGAAACCCAACGAGTGCTTTATTCAATAGCAGCAAATTTAGGTCTTACCTCGTATGAAGACAGCATTCTTCTTTCCTTCATGTACATGGCTTAACTAAGAGGCAGCTACTATTATTTCTTTCACGTGCCTCACAGATATGCTCTCCATTTACTAGAAAACAAATCTGAATCACGATATGCTGTCCCTTCGATTCATCTGTTTGTTATGTCAAAGAAAAAAATATTGATAAAATCCGAAAATATTAATTGTAACATATTTTATCAGTAGACACAACAAGAAAAACAACTTGAGCAATGTCTTATAGTACAGAAAACGAAGATGAACTGAGTAATGCCAATTCTAGTTGAGGTTTCAATCTGTGAGCGCTTAAGCTAGAGGTGGGAATTGGTTTTCTTCTATTAGTTGAATTTGAAATTATTGGCTTTTTTTTAATGGAAATGAAGAGCTCATAAAATATTTTACGAATGTTATAGTAGTGAAAAAAAGAGCAATGTTCATCGATGATTGAAACTACGTTTTCCGAATAGCTGCGAAATAAAAACCTTCGTAGAACTTTATAATTCTTAACGAATACCATTTTGTGATAATTAAAAAATTCGACATCATAAAACTATACTGACATATCATATTTCGGGCAAATAATTATTGACAAAGTTACATGTGTGTTTTCTCATTAAATTTTATGTTGTAACAAAAACAATTTGATCACAATTTACAATATAAATGACGATTATTATTATAAAATAGTCCGTCTATAGCTCATGTTCATATTCTCTAAATCCAGAAGCCAATTGGAACTAAAGAAACTCACTGATCACTTGCTAGTTAGTCTACTATAAATATGATATTCATATTCAAATTCTTTTTGGTCGAAAATCTCGTAATATGCTCTATATATCACACAATTCAATTTCATTAAAACAGAGAAAAATTTTGTTTTACCATCCTGTGTTGTTAGTATTTGTTTACAAAATTCATTATAAATATTTTCTTTGTCGGGTTCTACCACAAATTTTACTGTCCATGGTAAATTTCTCTTAATAAGATTTTTCTTAATTTCTAGAACCATTGTTTTAACTACAATATCTATTGAACATTCATGCTTTCCACATCCAATGGCTGGAAATGCAATCGACGTAAACTGATATGATTTAACATTTTGTACAACAATATGTATGAGATCAACAAGGGACTGTTGAAGTATCTCTTCATTATCGTCAGGTTTCCATTTAACAAAGAATATTTGTTTACAGGGTAGAGCTCCTGATGGTGTTGCGATTAATACAAAATTGGGATGGTTTTTTGATTCGAGATCATATGCTGCTTGAGTTTCATTACCAGCTGCCTTTATTATTGCTGTTCTTAAGATTCTTGATGATGAGCTAACAATAATAACGTCCACCTATCAAAGACAAACATCAAAGGAATGAAGTCTGACAAAAATATTAATGTTTTTTTTTAAATACATTTTGTCTTGTTATATCACCTATTTCAACTTCGATTAGTCCTCTTTTAAATGATGCACTCATTGTTCCGAATTTATAAGATGATAATGGTGATGCTACTAAATGAAGAGAATCATAAAATATGTGTCAGTTAGGAATATCAAATAATGAACACGTTCATGTCGTAAGAGAGTCAGAAATAGGTTTTTATTACAGCTAACTTATTTGATGTTGAAGCTAGGATTTTGAGGAATTGAGAAATCTGAATTTTTAGTCATTTTGGCAGCTGTGATAGAAGCTGTAATAAGTTCTGAGCGATACAAAAATGATTTCAGTATTTTCTCAATTCTACATCAAGAAAAAACCTGAGAAGTACATTCTCTCTTCATTCATACATTTATTTATCCTTACCACATCGTGAATCTTGACGTGGATACCATAGTTTTGCTTTGAAAATCTATTGAGCTATGAAGAAATTGAGAAAACCTTTCCACAGTACATACAGAATACACATATATCTAATTCTTTAAATCATCTGAATTGATCATCATTAATTTTGTGAGAAATTTCATTTTTCAATTAAAGATTTTTTCCTATATTTGTCAACTTAAGAATAACGCGGTTTTATTGATATACACTCTTTAATCATATATCAAAAGTGTCTTGTACGTCACAAAATATTCAAATATATTTTTACCATTGTAAATCTGATGAAAGATTTGACTACTTTAATAAAAGAAATTATTTTTTTGTTTTACTTGTCTGTAATTAAAATACTGATACGTACTCTTATCTTCTCCGATACGTGAGTCTGTTGAGCATCTTCTTGCAAATGTACTTTGTCGATATTCCTTTGATGATAATGGTATGTTATTTAATTGGAAAAAATCATAAGTCGCCGTATCAACAACATATAATTTCACATATCTTTTTTCTTTTGCTGTACGTAATTTTTCTAAGATAGTTCTACTTGGAATCTCATCAATAAATTCATCATCAATTTCAATAATTCGATCACATTTACGTAATGATGTTTTAGCAGCAGGCGAATTCGGATATACTTCTTGAATTAATATACCAACATCTGTTAGAGGATTAACAGTTTGAAAACCAAATGATGTATCGTGCCTATTTAAATGTATTTCACAAGTGCGTGGTTGATGTTTTGGAAAGTTTTGATAATCTATTGGCATTGTCGATGGTGTTTCAATAGTTTTCGCTAGTCTAGGATCGATCGATTGGTTTTTTTCTTTGAATAATTCATAGATGTCTTGGTCGATAACAAGTAATTCAATATGACCATCATGACCTCGTGCTTTTTTAATAGTATATTTTAGGTCATCATAACTAGATTCACACATATTTTTATGATTAACAGCCAGAATGACATCACGTATTCTGAGACCAGCAGCAGCTGCTGGACTATTCGATTCAACAAGTTGCACAATATGTGGTGGTAGTGGTGCAGGTTCGAGAATAAAACCAAGTCCAGCATAATTATTCCATAAACATAATCGACAACGACGAAGATTGAGATTGTTCAAGTCTATAGCCATATTTTTAGTGCAAATTCAATAATATCTAAAATATTTATTTTAAACCAATAGTAAGTCAAAAAGAAATTCTTTCTTCAACACATTGCAACTATAGCTCACTAGCGACATTTATTATACACCCACTTCTTAGAGGAAAAACATGAACAACGCTAAAATCTTGTTTTTTCTTATTCTTTTGAGAATTATGAAAACATGAATAGACTTTGTTCTATTTTTAGTGATTTTACCACTCTTCGTCTCTTTTAATAATCTATTGTATATTATTTTTAAATTGTTGCAACGAAAACATAAGAACGGACTGTGAGTATTCTCTTTACCCGAACTCATCCACATCGACAACATTTGTTTTTTTAACAAAATGAAAATAAGACTGCTAAACGATTGAGTCGCTGAAATACAAGTCGAGTAATATAAGCTATAAATAGACATCTACTTTATTGATAAAACCTTTGACAACGTTGAATGAAACCGGCAAGTGATTGAAAATCTTAACGATAAATCATAAATATAAGTTCAATATTCATTTGATATACATTTAAACACATGCATAACATAATATTATTTTTCATTTTTAATCGCTTTAACTGCTTGTTCTGTGGATGATGAAAATTATACTTTTTTGTAGTGTTGACAAAATCACATGAAAGGAAGAAAAGAAAGGCAAAATTTTCAGTCTCTTTTAGTTGAATAAATATCAAAACATACATAAAACGTGTATTTTCACTTTCTTCTTCAACATGTTACTTTTCGCAATCTTTAGCGTTTATTGTCTGAAGTAGCGCATGTCATGCTTCAAGTTGTAAAAAATGATTCATAACAACCGTAAATATACATACAGCGAGAACTTGAACTGTGCAATATCATCTAGAAACTGATTGTCTTTACACTAATGATGAATAATAAATTCATGCAGAGACAAGTCAGCGCATTGTTTGTTTTTCTGTTACATTTGCTATCTGAACAATGATAATAAGCTGCGATGATAAGAGCATTCATTATGATGAAAATTGAAAAGATGACATATGAGAACTAACGTACAGAAAGATAAAGTTCATTAATATCATAGTTATGGCAAAATCGTTTATTTAAAACAAAAAGCGTCGAAAGATCATGACTGTTACATGAAGGCATTTTTTCCTTAATAATTACTACTTTGATAGATTCCTCATATGTTACCAAAAAATTGGTTCGGCTTCATTGTCCTCCCACATAGGAGGAGCAACAACATAAGAATGAATGCTGAATAGAGCTGCTTGTAATGCTTAGCTACAAGATTCATCTTTTTCCAACTATCTCGTATAATTCTACTAGTAGGACGAACAAATGTATGCAAAGATACACTATTATGATTTTAAAAACCTTTTTTTTTGACCAAACAGTTACTGACGCATGAGAAGGTGAGTATCGCGTCGCAAGACTTGTCCTTAATTGATTTAAGAAAAAAAATTTAGCTTCTTTTTTCCATTTAGTTCGCATGTACTTAACAGAGTCTTCTCAATTCAGAATCATCTATTCTGCATGTACGAAAGGAAAGTGCATGATAATATGAAAGAGGAGCTCGAATTCTTATTTGATATAGATATTTGATATTTAATGATCGGACAGTAGACTGTACATCTTTCAATACGCATTATGATCACTTGCCGTGTGATCTTCGTACGTTTGAATACTTACTGATATACTAGCTGCAAGGGCATAATCAATAGTTCGATATGAATTAGATGTCAGAGACAGGAAATAATCATAGGCACGCATGGAAACAAAGATCAGTTGCCTGCTCATTCTTAAAGTAATTCTTTTGACTTGGTATCTTTATCCGAATCAACATTAACCATCCTGTACAAGTGTACATTTAGAAGAAATTAACGATGTGAAATCTTTTCAATTCTATGTTTTACTTTCAGATAATATTTATCAACAATCCTATTTGTTTCGTTTTGAAATCTTTTCTAATTAGCATGACGATTACACCAAAACTATTCATACAACAATTTGGTCACTCTGATACAAATATGCTTGAATAATAAAAAATCAAAAGAAGAGGCAATAGTTTTTGCATACATTAGAAAAAAGATCTATTTAATAGTTCAGACGAAGGGTACAAGAAACAAACAGGAGTTGCGTGTGTTTTAAATCAGTTTTTAAAACTGTAGTATTTTTAACGTTCAGTTCCAGCAACAGCATGATCATATCATATAGAGCAGAAAGAATCATTTTTTTAAATAGTGTTGTGCTTGTTCTAATAATTCATCTTCATGAGGTACATTACTAAGTTATCATGGTTTGTTTTTTTCATCTTCGATTTTTGCATCGAATTTCCATTTATCCTTAAACAATCCTTCAATTAGTTCAGTATATCTGGTAAGATCTTCTGTAACATTATCAATATTATTGATTAAGTTAAGGATCTGATCTAACTTTGATATTATTCCATTTTTCACTCATTAACATATTAGATTTATTATTTATATTCTTTTCTGATGACGTAATAGAGGAAATTAGACATAGAGTTAATGTGTTGTTTGAATTAGCCACTAGAAGATGATAAGAGTATTTTGTTAAATCAGTGTGGAACTCTTTAATCACCTTGTATTTCATGTCATTAAAGTTATGCTTACCATTGAAATGAATACATTTAGCTGAATCTGACCACAGAGTTTGTTCAAGTCATTATAATATTCATTAAAAACTTTCCAAGTTACATCGGTTTTCTTGCATTGTTTACGGAAGTGTCCTATAGCCATGCATTTTGAGCAAATAAGAATTGTTTCTTGCAGCAAAAATTCTTTAATATTTCATCACGCGTTTTTGATGAACTAGATTTCACTCTCACAAATTTTGTATCTAAATTTATTCCTTTTCTTTTAATGGATGACTCGAGTAAACTATTTTTAACGAATAGTAGCAAGTTCTATTCATTTTTTTGTCATTACATCTAGTTGATGAAGTACAAAAATCAGCTAATTCAAGATCAATGGAATAATTTACTCACTCATTATTCAGCTGCTCATCTATAATAACTTCATCGATTATTTTGAAGGATTTAAAATAGAAAACATGTGGTGGAAATAGATACATTACTATAATCATGTACTTGTTGACAAAAGTATGTGAATCATCATAATGAATTTGTATTGACTTTTTAGTATTACTTTCTTTTATTTTCTTATTCGATCGACATACTGTACCTATATGTATATATATGTAATTACTTAAATATCAGATGTGGAATCATTTATGTTATCATATTCGAGTAATGAATATGTGTTATTATCGAGTTAAATTTTGATGACATTTCAGGAGATAGACGAGAGTGGGTTAGACGATTATGCCATAATTTGATTTGATAGTGATAGAATGAATATTGTTAAATTGCATGCGATTTTCGATGAGTACATTCGTTACTATTCACTAGATGATTCTAATTAACAAGAATAAATGATGGTTAAACACGATGTTCTTAAAGTTGTAGAGCATTAAGACAATGGTAGAGCTAGACAGGAGAACACTCTTTAATTGCATGGTAGGCTCACCATCGAGTACAAGCCAATAAACACTACAAAGAACTATACAAGGTTAAAATACATGTGTTAAAGGAAAATAGAAATAAAAAGAATAAAAGACGTGTATTTGTTCGTCCTTGAACCAAAAGAGAAGAGAAAATAAACACGACTGATCACTATTAGTAAAAGAGAACGAATGATTCTTTTTCTTTTCTATGTACACATACGTACACAGATCTATGTCGGCAAATACGAGAGAAAAAACAGTCAAAAAAATGTAATAACTTTTCTCATGAAAAATGTTTCAAAAAGTCTCATTTGAGATTGCCCATGATCAAGGTTATTCCCTTGGTCATCCACGTCCATAAATATAATTATTTCAGTACAGAGACAAGTAGAACAACTCTCATTAGTTTGTTTGTTTCATTTGGTTAATAGTTGCATAAGTATTAATCAAAAAAACATTCAACATATGATATTACTTTCAATGATAATAATATTGTCAAATCACGCCAACACTAGAAGATCATAGCAACATTACAAAAGAGGTTAATGATTCTTTTGGCTTACGATCATCAGTCTCTATATCATGGCATGTTCGTGTTAAACGGCATACATGGTGTTTTTTTCTATATGATCTTCTATTGAGCAGTGACAGTAATAAGTGATGAAAATAAAAAAGGAACAAGAATAATTATGAGCTATTTGAAAATGGTTCTTATTTACTTTCAAAGCAAAGAAGTCATTTATCAAAACGTTCAAAAAAGAAAGACGAGTTTCATCGAGCAAATACAACGAACTTGAAAAGCTTTTACACTTTGAAAGATGTCTTAATTTTCATTGAAGATTATAGGGTATATATCTTAATATGATATATCTGTACGTTTCAAATGCTCAAAATTGAGTCGAAAGTAGAAAAATGTTTAATTTGGATTAATTGTTTTCTTGAAATTTTAAATAGTAGGGTGTGGGTGATATGACAGTAAAAGAAGGCGAACACCCACACCCCACATCCACACCCACACTCACACCCACACACTCACACCCACCCACACCTCACACCAACACTCTAACTCGAGAAAAAAACTTTTTAGAAATATGAATAATACAGGGTGGTTCAAAAGTCACGTTGCTGAGAAAAAATTGAGTAGTTTCATTACGGCTCCACCAAACGGTCTCATTCTTTTATCAAAAATAGACACATGTTCACACTCTAAATCCATACGGACAAGATTAGTGAGAACCTTTGTCAAGTATCACTATTGAACTTAATAAGAAAATTTTGCTTTTACACAGGTAGAAAAAAGACAGTATACAGGATGATGCAAAAGTCACTTTATCGAAAAGAAAAGTGAATGTCTCTATTACGGCTCGAGCAAACGCGCTGATTTTTTTTTGCCAAGGATAGAAACATGTTCACACTCCAAATCCATGCGGATAAGGTTAGTGAGAACCTTTGTTATGTATAGTTTTCTTTTCCTATCTGTGAAAAAGTAAACTTTTCTTGTTGAGATCAATAGTGATACTTAACAAAAGTTCTCACTAAGCTTGTCCATATGGATTTCGAGTGTGAACATGTCTCTATCCTGCGTAAAATAATAAGCCCCTTTGATCGAGCCGTAATGGAGATACTCAATTTTTTCGGTAACGTGACTTTTGGGCAACCCGGTATGCAGTTTTGTAGAGCGTAAAAACTGCATCGATTTATGTTATTAATTTTGACATTGAGATTAAAATAGAAAAAAGTCGTGTGGGTGTGCGTGTGCGTGTGGGTGTGGGTGTACGTGGGGGTGATATCACAGTAAAAGAAGGCTAATACCCACAGCCCACATCCGCATACTTACACTTACACCCACACCCACATCCATCCCCACACCTTGTTTGAGAAAAATGCGACTTTGATTATAATGAGAAAAATTTTGAAAAGAAATACAGAAAAATTGTTAAAAGACACTTCGAAATATTTTATAAATAGCGTTTATGCATATTCGACTTGATGAGAAATTTTAAAATAACTCTATGAATGGTCAATTTGAGTATATCTTAAACTCACAAAAATGACGCGTCTTCCACATAACATTTCTTTTTTTTTTGGAGAACAAAACACGATTAACGTGATGCTTTTTAATAAATCCAATCGGGAGAAAAGAGATGAACAAATTCGATTGCTACTGCCTCTTTTCCAACTGCATTGATGCAAACTGTTGGCTGTTGACATGAAAAAGAAATTAGTTGAAAACAAAAAAAGCAAAACGTTCTCTTCTGTTGTTTTTTTTTTGAGTAATGTTGTTACTTTAGTTTTTCTTTTCTATCAAGCTACTGTGTGTCATGTTGGAGAAAACCTATATAATTTTGTAAGATGTCTCTTATATTTACAAGTAAAAATGCATCGGAGAGAAAAGAAAGAAATCCGGCAATAAATATTTAAAAATTAATCGAAGTGATCTTCTATTGTTATTCTATACAATCTTAGTAAGTAAAAAAATACGAGAAACAAAATTTCATTAAAAAAGGAGTTAATAAACAGTCTAAAATCGATTTCTGTGAAATGATCAAAATTCGACTACATTCGATTAAGTCATCTGTTATGATCAATTTTAATTTAATTTCATTGACGAAAATATATATTTACATCCATTGATTTCATTTTAAATTCGAGCTAATTGATAAATATTTTTTTCCAAACCAATGGAAATTTTGAGAGTATGGATTTATGGCTGTGAGTGTCTGTAGCAGTCTTCTCCTCACTCAGACTCAGATCCACACTCTATATCCTAACATTCATGGAAAAACTCACGACATATTGAAGAAAGGTAAATTCGAGTATATTTCAATTTCACGAGAATGGCGCGACTTCGATGAATATTTTTTGTTCTTGTGCATGGAATTCTGCTGACGTTACGTTCTCTAATCCATCCTATTTGACAAAAATAAACAATAATTCAACTGCCGCTGCTTCTGTTCAAGCTGCATCGATGTAAATTATTGTTGAAGAGAAAAGCAAAACAAAGAAAAGACTCCTTACTGCCTTTTGTCTTGAGAGTAATGAAGTCGTTTACTAGCTTCTTAACGAAGGTAAAATGTGCTAAGTAAAAGCTCCAAATAAACTTTTAAAATTCCTCTTAGATAAGGAACAATTAGTTAACAATAAGAAGAAAGAAGCAATCCGAACATAGTCATTTGAACTTAATCTAACTGATCTTCTGTTATTATTGCATAGAATCTTGATAAGTAAGAACTAAGAGCAATGCAATACTCTGAAAAAAAAATGCAGTTAAGAACCAGATGGAAAGACTAATTTGAAATGATCAGAGAAAGTCGACGAAGTTCGATCACATTATCGATTATAGTCGGTTTTAATCGAATTTTATCGATTGAAAACAATTGGAGCCGGTTTTTTTGTCTCAACCGTCGAAATTATCGACTAACGTTCTTTTTAGAATGAAAGAAACTAATAAAGTTGCCGGTTTTGGGGTGTAAGTCATCTTTTTACTATTACCTACACTCACGTCCATACTGATACTTCATTCTGATTAAAGATCATAAAATCCCATTGAATCATCCTACATTTCAAATAAGCTCTTCAATTCAATACGTGTAATAATGAATGATGTTATGAAAAGTGGATTCAAAATTGGTTTAGACGAAAAACAATTAAACGTGGTCGCAATGTACTTGGGCGGTTTCGTCTTCGTATGGGTCTTTCCTTATACGAGAACCAACAGCTTTTCACGGCAAATTCTAAAAAATGAAAAATTCAAAGTATTTGCTGGTCTACCAAATAAACCTCAAAGCGTTTGTAAAGTTTATAATATAAGGAGTTGCATTAAAAAGCTTCATAAGATCTCACGTCAAAGTGCTTTCTTGGTCATATCAAATGATATACCATTAGATGAGGAATCAATCTCAAAACTATCATCTTTTTTAAATGTGGAATATATTTATCATTTTGGATCTGATCATCCATGGAAGAAAACAAGAGGAGATGTCTCCAACGGCATTACTCGATTCTCACAAGACGAATCAGGTTTGAATATCTTACCATCAAACGTAATTTCCACATATATAAAGAATCTTGATGCTGAAACGCATAGATTTGCCATTCAACAGATACTCATGGAATTCTTACACCGCCATCCAGGCACGTCTCGAGCAAAAGAAGATTTCTTAAGTTTCTCTAGGAACACTTATAGGGAAAACGCTGTATACTTAAAACAAATCCTTGATTTTGAAAATGAATATATCTCCGAGAAGGCTATGTGGTGGTATACCAGACAAACATTTGCTTTCCGCATTCTCAATCGAACATTACGATCTTGTGATCTAGAAGAAAAGTTCAAAATTCGTCATTATATTTCTGATCTTTACTCACAACTTGATAAGCTTTATAAAATACAACTATCAACAGAACTAATAAGTGCCATGCCACCATTATACCGCGGGAAAGTTATTCCAAAACAAGAATTTCACAATCTTTGGAGAAGCAAGGGAAAATATGTAGTTCTTAATTCATTCGTATCTTTCTCCATTGATAGACAAGTAGCTCTCTGGTACGCCGGTGAGGGTGGCTCAGAATCAACAGGCAACGTTGCAGTCGTCTTTTGTCTGGAAAATAATGTCAAAGAGTCTATGTCTAAACCATTTGCATATATCGTGGAATATTCCGAAAAACCGCATGAATATGAAGTCTTACTATCTTTAGGAATTGTTCTAAAACTCGGTTCCATAGAACGTATTGATGTAAGTCTGTAGAGTGCTGATATATTTCTCTGAAGTTTATTTTTGTATTAGAAAAATCTTTGGGAAATTCATCTGATAAGGGGCGTCGAAGAACAACAATTTGAAGAAGAATTTTACACACATCTATGGCTACAGGGTGGTTTGTTAGGTAATCCTCCCAACATTATGCCGATTATCAAGACTGTAAACAATGGTCAATACTCTAAGAAATTACAAAATCTGTTAGCCACTGCTCCCCGTGCAACACAGTTAATTCTATCTAGAGACAATCACGAGGTAACCTTCCGCAATCGTGTTTCTCCAGTCAACGAAAATAGAATGGTTGAGTTAAATGTGCCACATACTCCTCAGCAGGTAAACTTTTTTTGTAGAAGGATAATGTAACGAGAGCTGAACTTCATAGCAAATAAGTTATTGTGACACGCATATCTCCTTCATCTTGACTTTGAAGTTATGCGTATTTATATTGGATGAAAGTTATTTCTAAATATTTCTTTTGTCTGATGATATTTGAGAATAATAAGCTATTATCTATAGTTAAAGAGATCTTCTCAACTTCGATCGAAAGTTGACATGAACATTTTCTAAATGAGCTGATACATCAACATTTCTGCTTTTCAATTTTTCAAACTTTTTTACTGTTTATCAAAGTTGAAATTACTGATCAATTCATCCAAGATGGTGGTATATGTTTCAGTATCTTTTCTCCATAATTTTTAGACTCCACAATTATAAGATTGAAAATATAGAAAAAAAAAACATATAGTCGTTTGAATAATTATATTAAAACTCAGATTAAGAAAATACATATAAAGACAGTAACTTCTATGAATTAAGTGCAAAGTCACATGACTCTTAGATATTGATTGAACAGACTTGTTTTATCTATAAGTAGAACTTAGTGTGACTAGGTAAAAAAGAAGAGGATAAATGTCTTTGAATCTCCTTTCTTGAAATATAGTTGTTTTCTTTGACTTTCTTCATGCGACAAACCAGATATCGCCATAAACATCTAATGTTAGAATGCTGACCTATTATTATACTCATGTGTAGATATATGAGATGTTATAAAAGCGTAAAAATTGAGTTCTTTCTTGAAATATTGAACTTCCTGAAAAATTTGACTTTTTTTGATTTGCTGATGGAATATTAGTATTATTTGAAAATTCAATATGTCGACAAATAAGTATTTGTTTCGACTGAAGTTTTTAGAATTCTGTGACAGTAGCATTATAACTAATTAGTTTGATTACATAAACGGTATAGTGTTTCAGAACACCATTGACAAAAGTTAAAGTACAAACCTCTTCCTTGTATCATAAAATTTTGAAAACAAATTATAAATATTTTTCTTATTTTTGGAAATATAATTTGACTTATGGAAAATTAATTGCATCATTGGATACAGTTCATTGTGTTGTACTTGAAACCTGGAAAAAAAAGCTCTGCAACATGCTTCTGGACGAAACATTGCTTATTTCCTCTACATGAAAAATTCATTTTTCACTCTGTGACTCCTATGTAATAGCTGCTGAAGAAAATACCAATTATAGAGTTTTCTTGAGCGAAATGTGTTATATCAAATAAGATACTAAAACTTTTCCTTCTACAACAGAGGACTGTGACCTTCTATTACCTGCACACTGATAAATTTGTCAGTGGTGCATTTTATTGTATTTCATATATTATCATAATTTTTGATTAGAAAAGATTTTTGAGCAAATGAAAAATTTATTCTGAAGAGTTGAAACGAAGCTGTTAATGTTTTAAATGCCGTGAAGTAGCTTTGATTTGAATCTTTGAAAGGTTTCAGCTGAAAATCATGAAAACCAGTCACATTTTGAAGTAATTTGACTAACAAAAGTTCAACATTTTCTAGAAATTAATTAATTAAATAGAATCTTCTGTTTTGTTCAGCACGTCGTTCCGGCAAACAGTCTTCTGTTGTGAGACGGGAGAGAAGGTTCGTTGGGAAACATTCTTATACTTTATCACAGAGAAAATTGATAAATGCATACTAATAAACTTTACCATGAGGAAGCTTTTTTTTCGAAAGTTCTTTTACAAACCCATTCGATGTGGAGTCTATAACTTGTCAAGTACAAGGTAGAGTTAACTAAAGATTTCGACTTTTTCGATGATACTTATCCATTTTTAATCAAGAAATAAAATGATCAGTGTTTTTGAGAGTATGATAGCGTTTGATGATGTAGCAAACATTTTCTTAAAAAGCTAATATTCTTTATTAATTGCCGCATACTTTGCTCATTAGACGACGAACTTAGTTGCAAATGAACCATACCAATCATCCGGTAGAATTTGTGAGTGTGTCATACCACATTATATTTTGTCGATGGCGATTATACTGGTCATCATAGGTATCCTTGGAACACTTGTGGGAACCATTTTATCAAACACTGTTTTAAAACCTAAATTATCTGTAAATACAACAATGATGCCAACAATCCCTTTCACAATGGCAATAACAAACACGATGACAATAGTGCAAACAAGGACAGCAACGATTACAACAAGCACAAAGACAACAACGCAAATAACGGCAACAAGCATAAAAGCAACAGAACAAACAAGGGCATCAAGAAGAATAACGGCGACAACAAGAACAACACAAACAACGGCAATGACGACAACAATGAGCACAACGAGAACAACACAAACGATGACAAGAACAACAATAGCAGGCACAACGACAACGAAACAAACAAGAACATCAAGAAGAATAACGACAAAAACAAGGACAACAAGCATAACGACAGCAACACAAATAACGGCAGCAACGACAGCAACCAGCACAACGACAGCAACAGAAATAACAGCAGCCACAACAACAACAAACACAGCGACAACAAAACAAACAAGAACAAAAAGAAGAATAACGATAAAAACAAGGACAACAAGCATAACGGCAGCAACGACAACAATCAGCACAACGACAGCAACAGAAATAACGGCAGCCACGACAGCAAAACAAACAAGAACAAAAACAAGAACAACGACAAAAACAAGGACAACAAGCATAACGACAGCAACGACAACAACAGAAATAACGGCAGCCACGACAACAACCAGCACAACGACAGCA
>CAJNOP010000534.1:43120-83668 GCA_905250075.1 Rotaria sp. Silwood1
AACCAGCACAACGACAGCAACAGAAATAACGGCAGCCACGACAACAAAAAGAAGAAGAATCACAACAACAAAAACAAGAGCCACAACGACAACAACATAAACAACAGCAAGCACAACAAAACAAACAAGAACAACAAGAAATATGGCGACAACAACAAGAATAACAAGCACAACGACAAAAAAACAAACAACGGCAGCAACAACAACAACAACACAAACAACGGCAGCTATGATAACAACAAGCACAACGACAACAGAACAAACAAGGGCAACAATAAGAACAACACAAATAATGGCTGCATAAACGCCAACGACGACTACTAAGAATAAAGCAGTAATTTCACCATTATCCATGCACTATATATTTTTATGAGCATGTCGCACTACTATAATTTGTCTAAAAGTTATGTTCGACGATTTTCTTCATGAAATGTAGAATTTCAGTGTATTGATCACCGATGACACTCAATTTGATATTCAGCCAAACATAGACCAATTGACTATGTATATTCATATTTCTCATCAGAGCACTTTGGTTCAGGAGAGTTAAAAGGGTGTGGGCGTATGTGTGTGTGGCAGTGGGTGGGTGCCGGTGTGAGTGTTGGATGTGGGTGTAGCTGTGGCTCTGAGTGAAGGCGAGCATTTGCATGAAGAAGACATCCACAACCTCATCCACATCCGAACACATAGCTGCAATCGAAAGTAACAATTGTCATCGTAATATTATTACATAATAGCGTCCTATTCATTGTACTGGAGAAATTCATCAGTTAATGTAGACTCAGATACTCATAATTTGTCCTTCTTCACAGCCTTTAGATGAAAAGTATGTTTGTCTTTAAAGTACTTTCCAATAAAGTCAAGACATTTTTCAAGCTCCCACTATGCAAGCATATAAAGTTGTGTCGTCATCAGTAGAAAAGAAATATTTTTTGTTCTGTAAAAAAAAAAGCTTTCAGCGCAATCTCTTCGAGATCAAAATGTATAATACAATTGGAATAAAAGACTAACTGATTGACAGCGCCTCTTGCTGCCATACACCGCGTAACAGACGTGTCGAGATGCTTTTTTGGATTTCTCGATCGAAACAATAAAACTCAAGAATAGTTATTAAAATAAGTAAGTAATTTATCATTAAAATAATAAATCCGTGGTCACAAAAAATCAAAATAGCATATCGAAATATCCATCACGTGCCTGTGGAGCAGGTTGGCAAGTGATTCACTTTTCTCGCTCTAAACTTCAATATTCATTTTCAGTTTTGTTTCACAATAGAAAATCAATATTCCTATTCAATTGCTAATGCAAGTAACTCGATCTGATTCTGCGAAATAAATGACACTTTTTAAATCGAATATGGAAGGATTTATGAGATATATGAAACAGGTTTGTATCTTCTTTGTAAAGCGTATCGTCAAAAAATAACCGTGTGATGAAAATATTCTTTTTAAAATTTGACTACATAGTGAATAACAGCTTCTACGATGATATAGGTCTTTAAACTGATTCTACATAAAGCAACATAGTTCAACAGGTAGCCCTCATTGTTTGGTCTTTGGATTGATGATATGTCATGTTAATTCATATATCAGTAGGATTATAGAAAATTCACTGATGCTCCTTAAACGCATATTCGAGATATGTCGACCTCACTGCGATGTGTATAACTGAGTGTTCATTTTTCTAACCTTTGGGACTCATATGTACAATACAAAAGAACTAGTTTAGTCCTAAATGAGATTTTGGTACAACATATCGAAATGCTGGTTCGAGTCCATTAAGTGAGTCTAAAGAATCATATTCCGTGGAAGAAAGTTGTATTTTTTCCAGTTTTAGAATTACAAATGCTAACAAAAATGGAGAATGCAATTCTATGACTAAGGTCCGAACGACGGTAGATTTAAGAAATCAAAAAGGTTCTGTATGTGTAAATTCACGAGCCAACAAAACGAGGTTCTCAGTGAAAGAAAAAGACAACAATGTGGCTATTGTGGCGATTAGCGCTTGTCACCAACTTCCTTTTCATGATTTTGGGTGGATGTCATGTATAGCGTTGGAAGAAAAAAATAGAGGTACCACCCATCCTATAGATTTCATAATTTCTTTATGTATCGAGCGCTCTCATTTTTGACGTTGTCCAACCAAATTGTTTATGTGACCGTTTGATCGTTACCTATCTTACAGAAAGCGCGTGAGTTGTGCGAGGAGACGAACCTTGTGACATCGAGTAGCTGACTGTATAAACACTGCGCCCAAAGTTGCATGCATTCACGTCATTCCACTTTCAATTATCACGGTTTGCGATGCAGGAATATTTTTTTCTATATGTCTACATAGACTAATGTAGAATGGTGTTCATTTTCATGAGAGAAAAGGCACAATTTCATTTGTGCCTCGAGCAAAATATGAAATATAAATGATGTGAAAGTAAAGTAAGAGCTCAAAAATGTGTACTTTCTTCGTTATAGTTATATTTCAATAATTGTCGTCGTCATTGGGTCTCATAAAAAGAAAGTTAGTAGTTCGAGACTACGTAGTATTCAATTTTAGATTAGTACAAATAATATTCGTATTTGTTTATCACTATTGTTTTCATGAAGATAATTCTAACGGTGATTGTGTTGATCTCAAGTTAGTATTGATATGACATGTATTAAAGTGTGTTCATTGATTTTGTTTTGTTTGATAGTTACTCAAAGTAGTGCACAAATATCGATCAATTGGAAAGGCTATCAATGGTACTTACGCGAACAACAGAATAGTGGTCCTGGTATGAGTATCTTTTGTTAATTGATTCAAAAATAATTTCAATCGAATTCCACAGGTCCCAATAATTGGAGTTCAAGCAACGTATGGGTCGATGCAAACGATCGACTTCATCTTAAACTGAGCTATTCATCATCGAATGGTGGATGGACATGTGCCGAATTGTATAGTCAAACAAGTTTTACCTATGGTACTTTTAAATGGCATGTTGAAGCCGCTATTGACAACTTCGATCCGAATGTAGTCTTGGGTCTTTTTACCTATGGTTTACCCGATGGAGCAAACGAGATTGATATTGAAGTAGCTAAATGGGGACAAACGTCATCGAATGCAAATAACTTCTTCTATACAGTCTATCCACGTTCTCTAGGTGGTCACGCTCAAGTATCATCAGGCACGAAAATCTCACTGCAAGGTACTTATACAACTCATCGATTTACTTGGTCTACTAATCAAGTTAATTTACAAAGTCAACACGGCCATACCGATGATCCGAATTCGAACATTTTCTTTTCGTATCAAACGCCATCATCTTTCATTGGGTCCGTACCCGAAAAAGCCTGCCCTATCCATATGAACTTATGGCTCTTTCAAGGTCGTGCACCGATCAATGGTCAAGAGGTTGAAGTGATTATTCACGATTTTACATACACGGCAGAAAAATAAATGTATCCAATTCGAAAGTTCAATTAAAGATTGATTTCGAGAAGATCGATCATTAATAAAAATGTTGTTTTTTCGATGAACAAGGATAAAAGTTATCCACATCAGACTTCATTTCATAAATTGATTTTCACAAATCATGTGCTGCTAAATTTGCTATACGTAATTATCTAATCGTACTTGTTCTCTATTTGAAATCATTGAACACACAATTTGACTATTTCGAATCATGTTTTCAGGATCTTCGAGTTTAGTTTATTCGAGAACGATCGATTGAAACGTTTTCGAGAAAAAAAAAAGAAATGAAAAAATGAATTTGGTTCCGTTCTGAATCCTGATTCGATAATGGTGATTCTTCAATTTTTACATGAAATGAAAAAACAAGGGTTCATTCAGAAAAGCTTCCATTTTATTGCTGCATTCCTATGCAAATTCTAAGATCTACTAGTTCCATCAAATTGACACTATTAAACCAATTTTTGTTTATTTTGAAATAGCTTTAATTCAATAGAATCTGTAGATACCGGAATACTGATGTTCTGTTTCGGTAAACGTCACTTGTTCATCTCCGTATGAACATATCGGTTTATCATTTGGCTTCAAAGTAACAAGTAGATGACCTTGTAGACTACTAAATGCCAATATACGACCAAAGTCACTTTTAAACATAAGAATATGCCGATCATAAAGAGAATATAGAAACATATCAAATAGAGCATCACGCAATGCATCAACTGTGTTTTGAGTATATGTTATATGTTTTGCTTGTCGAGAGCTAGTCATTATTTGCATATGTGTACTATTACTAGTGCCGACAGGTCACTGTTAAAGTGCAACATGTCGAATAACAATAGGATCCGAAACTTGAAAATCTATCGTCTGTCTATTGGATATAGTTAGATTTTCAGTACAATTAAAAAATCCTTTGAATTGTTGCCATGATGTTTGATTATTGACATTGAGTAGAGAATGCACGTGTGGATGAAGTAATAAGTCGCTTGTACACTCATGCCCACACCATCCTGATCAAAGTTATAAGGACAAATAAGCTGTGAGGGATCAATCTAATAGTCAGACCTGATTTAGAGCTCTGTGAAGTTTGATTTTTACACTGCGACTACGAGAAACTCCGAAAATTTTTATTGACTACTATAAATCGTTTTGTGCTACTTGTTAATAAGAATGTGTCTCTGAGGAGATTTTGCTTGAAACTTATTTATGAATATTTATGAAGTAGTGTTTTTGTTCATTAATTAGCATATGAAGACTCAATTTGTTACTATGTAAGAGTAAAAATTCTTTACTTTTACTGACGTGACTCCGAAAAAAATTCTTCATGATTATTTCAACCAAAGACCGGAATTGAATCGATTTCTAACCCGACATATTCGATTTATAGTGATTTCTATATTATAGAGTGATAAAGTCACAGAAATGTTTGATTGATGATTTGCATAGAAGATAATTGCTGACAAAGTATAGTAGTTATCGCTTTCATCTATTGGACTTTTTAGTCCAGTCTTAGACAGCGAAGATTTGAAAAAATTCAAACTTAGAATTGTTTTAGTATCGTGAAAAACATCAACACACGCAAGTATATAGGTTTTAGTACGATTGGCAGACAGCTGCCATTGTCAGGAGCAAGCATTGTGACAAAAAGAACAATAAGTAAAATTACATAATATCTTTTTCTTTGAATTCAGTCTAAATCGACTCGAACTCGAATTGAGTTTTGCCTATTCATTTCGATTTCTGATTGCAACTTCGAAGAATATTTTTTCCACAACTTTGCCGGGATCGAAGATGGACTTGGGTAGTCCAATGTAGAATCCTAATCTGATCAGATTCGACTAAGTTTACAGTCCAGTTCAAAAAATCAAATTTAAAATCTTAGTGTCGGATATTTTTACTTGGATAATTTTTATTTTTGTTTCATAAAGATATTATTGATGTATCCATTGAAAATGTGAAGTTTGTTTCGATCATTTACACATATAAAATCAACTTAATAAAAGAAAAACTATATAAACATGTATTTGTTTGTATAATATTAATTAAGACGAAAAAGGACTTGTTTGTATAGGAATTTGCTTATGAAAATAAATTACTCTTAGAAAAAAAAAACTCTGAATTATTATTCAGAAAGAACATACATGAATGCATATGTATTGGTAAATTAATCAATTCAATAAAATATTTCAAAAAAGATGCTCGTTCTTGTATTTTTCATCAGTGATGAGGTGATATACTAAATTTTTTCTCTATCAATACTTTTTATTTTGACAAAAAATATAAATGTGTAAAAGAAAAACAAATACTTCTATTCAAAATGATTATCTTCAATTGTTTCAGAAAAACTACTATGTATAATTAGTAATTATATCCAAGAGTAGGATCAAACAGTTTTGTTGAATGTTTTAATATTTTAAATAAAAATCAAATTTAGAGATAAGATTTTCAAAAAAAATTTCATATTCGTTTCATGAATAAATCAAACAATCAAAAATCAAGTATTTTAAATCTTGTCATACTAAAATTCTTTAGTCTTTTTCCTTTAATTACGATCGTATACGAATTGTATATGGATTTTGCATATTTTATTCTAGATTGCTTCTACTTTTCTCACTCATCTAAGAATTGAACTTGTAATAGCATTCTCGAAGGCAGTTGCAACTATTCCATTATGTTGACAACTATGTCAAGATTATGGACAAATTCATTTGACGAACTGCTTATGTTGTTTCTTTTTTAGCAATTGTATTGCATGGTGGGTGTGCGTGAATGGTTTCTCGTTAGCCACACCCACACCCAATGTGTTATGTTCATACGCAGAGCCCACACCCACCACCCACATCGACACCCACGACTACACGTTCATCAAAGACAATATTGACTAATGTTATTGCTACATAGCATAGATAAACAAGTCTAATGGAAGTTTTATTATTATGATATTAGATGAATAATGATCAAAGTGTTGAAATGTAGAGCTTCGTTTTTACTATCAGCCTATATAAAAAGAAAAGTTCTTCAAGCGTTCCATAAGAAATTAATATACCTACGTAAAGACTTTTGGTATGCCCTAAGTATAAACGTCACGGTATCGCTTTATATATTAACCATTTATAGTGTATAAAATTCAGAGAACAACAAGTGTTATACTTCTTCACCGAATAGATCAAGTATTGTTTCTTCTTCAAATTCATACGTATGAACAAGTATTCCTGCAAGTACTTTCTAAGTATTGATTTAGTTTTCAGAGATCGACAAAAATTAACATTTGAATATTCCGACAATGATTGAGGTGATACATTCCTGGACAAATGTAACTGTCTTCTCTCTTCCCGAAAGTGCTTCTAGTCTTTATCACATCGAGCAGGCATTTACCTTTCGAAAGAGAAATTTAACGAAAATATATATGCAAACATGATTGGTATAACGCGATTACAAAAAGTAAATGGTGATATCTGAATCATAAATCCAGTACATGTAAAATGATGAAGATAGGTTTTGACTCTTATAATGAGAGTTTAGTGTCATACGCAAGCACCCAAAATATCAATTCAACATCATAGTGTTCCTCCATGAAAAAAAAACATTCAGATATAAGAAGCAGGGGAGAGCAAAGATTTCTGGACATCTAGATACTCATTAGAAATATTTTCGTTCTTTTTCCACAAAACTGTCGATAAAATTTAGAAACTTAGTTATTTTGTAAGAGGATCTTTAAATAGGAAATGAACTGAATGTGAATCAGTTGAATGTGAACTTTGTTTTGAAATAATTCAAGATTATGTTACATGAGCACATAGTTATTGAATGAAGCAGTCATATGAAATTTTCGAGTACTCAAAGTGTTAAACTTCACTTTTTGTTTTCGACAATTTTCGGTTCATTCAAATCGGATGTATTTAAAAAAACAAAAAAAACTTTAGAATCAATTATATGTTTGTTGGTTGCTTATGAAATGTATGTTTATTGATTTCTATACCTTTATTACGAAACATGATGCAAAACAAATGCTGAAAAAATTTTGGTGATCGAAAACATTGTCATCCGGAAAGGTGTATAAGCTTAGGTAGAAGAAGGAAAATCAAAAATGTCATTTTTACTTGAACATTCTTTATGAATAACTCTAAAAAGAATGCTAGCACGTAAAGGCAAACTGCCACTTGTATTCTCTTTTTGTTGTCATGAATTTTTTTTTCTTCAAACGTTATGTATTATTCATGATTAACATATTAAATGATGCAATGAAGTCTATACTTTCTTGATAAATATCAAATATGGAAAACATTTCTTTTCTTCATGTCCAATTAATCATTTCTTAACAAAAAAATCGTTTTCTTTTTTATTAAATAATCATCATAAAAAAAAATTGCACACTAGAACAAAAAAAATCATTGCTTTAATTAAATTTTCTTTCGTTTTGTTTTTTTTTTATTCATCAGCTCGATTTCCACGATTAAATATTTTAAATACATTTTTTAATGGATTATCATCATAATCTTGAATTTTATCTCTTGATTGACGAATTTTTGTTAAATTTACTTCACTTAGATGACATTTTGCTTCTATAAAATTTAAAGCTTCAATTGATTTTAATTTTATTGCTGAATTTATTGCTTCATCAACCATTCTTTAGAGAATAAAACAAAAAACAAGTTAACAAATGAATTTAAAAGAAAACAACTAAGTACATACTGAACTTTGGCAAAGATAAATGGAAGACGTTCATCATCAAGTTTTGATGAATAAATAGATCGATCAGCAAAACGACGAGCTTCATCAAGTTTTTGAGATCGAATACATACATCAACAAATGGCTATAAACAAAAAATATATCTTTTTAATGTTTTTTTTTTTTTTTATAAATAATTTTATTTTACTTCATATCCAATAGGTGATGTTGGTTTTTTTCCAAATTCAAGTAATTGTGTCCAAGCATTTTTTTTTGCATATGCTTGAATTTTAATCCACCAATATCTTTTATCATTAACATTAAAATCTTTTCGTAATGTATCTGCATCTTTTTCAAAATTAATTAATAATATTTCAAGTGTATCAACTAATGATAAACCTTTTAATTGTACATTATATAATTTTTTTTCAAGTTCATCTTGTTTAGCTATTAAACGAGCTTCATCATCAACTAACTTTTTTTTTTAATTTAAAAAAAAAATAAATAAATTTTGTTTTTTTTTTTTTAAATTTAATTTACTTGAGCAACTGTTTCATTTTTAGCTTCACGAAATAATTTTGATGCACTTGTTAATTCAACTTTTTGATCTGATGTTGTCTATTTAAAAAAAAAACAACATATAATTGAATTTTGAAATATCATTTTGTAGAATAATTTGCAGTGCATCGAATAGTATATAAGAATTACAGTCAATGTATTAACTTTTAACAGGTAAAGAATTGATTTCTAATTAACTATATGATGCTTAGCAAATTACTCTTTAAAATGATTTACCAGTGCTGTTGAAAATCGTTGAATAATATATGAATAAGCAATACGTTCTCGTTCGTCAGGATTTCGTTTAATTAATTCAGCATGAAAATTATTTCGTTCAAGTTCTTCCAAACACTATAAAAAAAATATTTTATACATATTGAAGATATAAGAGATCACTCTATTGTACAAACAAAAATGTTTTTAATTTAACCTTTGCAGATATTATACGTTTAAGTCTCTTCACTTAAAAAAAAATCAATTTTCGTCAAAAATACATGAAAATTATGATAAAAAATGACATATATTCAAGTACGATTGATGTTTACTTAGGAACGTAAACGACTAACATTAAAAGAATAGATCATATTTTCTAATCTAGATAAATTTTTGTTTTTTCGTTTCCGAGAAAATCGTCTCTCTTTATCGAGAAGAAGTTTAAGTTATCGATTTTTTAATTATATAAATAAATTCTTACTTGTAAATGTAATTTTAATGGTAAAGATTTCAATCGTTGTAATCGAAGCATATAATCACTTAAAGGTTCACTTGCTTTAATACGCATAAGGACAAAAAGAGCTAGAAAAAAATTTTCAAATAAATAAAATATCAAAATAAACAAACATTTAATACCTAAATCAGTATCACCACAAGATAATGCTTTTTGTAAAGCTTCTTCTTTATCATTTAACTTTAATAATATATCAATTTGAGCACTTAAGCTAATTTTAACATCAAGTAACTAATATACAAAAATTATTTTATTATATAATTAATTATCGAAATATTGATCTTACTCGTCTGACAACAGTATATTTTTTTAATTTAAATGCTTCTTCAATAATATCAATAAATGGTATACCAGGTATACCAGAAAGACGTGTTTTAATTGTATCTGCAATAGCTTCTTCATTTGTATTCGAAGGATTAACAAGCTAAAAACAAAAAGCTGTTAGCACAATCTCTGCCCGATTAAGAGATGAAAAAAAAACAATGTATGATTGATCCCAATCATATAAGATACCCACGGAAAAATTCTTCAGAAAAAAAACCGCGGTTTTGTTTCGCATTTTGAAAAACTGTGAAAGTCAGACCATTTATGCGTCTTTTAAAAACCACGATGAGAACAGAAAAAAATGCGTTTTAGACCTGCAAAATCTCAGCTCGGACCGCAGTTTTCTCGTTTTTCACCGTGGGTTGTATTCAAGATATTTAATAAGAAATTAGTTCAAATATTATAATGAGTGTAAAACTAACTTCTTGAACAGCCCATTGTACTAAAATACGATTTTCTCCTTCTTCAGGAGGCA
The DNA here is from genome assembly GCA_905250075.1 of Rotaria sp. Silwood1. Taxonomy (NCBI): domain Eukaryota; kingdom Metazoa; phylum Rotifera; class Eurotatoria; order Philodinida; family Philodinidae; genus Rotaria; species Rotaria sp. Silwood1. The sequence continues at coordinate 53,315 of CAJNOP010000534.1, forward strand.
TGCGTAATAATTTTGTTACACTTGTAGCAAATTCATGTAAATTACGACGAAGTAAACGATCAATAAGAATACGTGAACCAATTAATTCAAATCTATATAAATAAATAAATAATTAATTAATTAAAAAATCATTCATACACTACTGTTTATATGTAATTGGCATGGATATATTAATATGTTGTAAATTATTAATTAAACGTAAATCACGAATTACATTTGTACATAAATCATTAATTAATGATACAGTTGGACGAATAGAATTTTTTGGATTATTCAAATTAACACATAAAAATGCACGACCAAAAAGTGCGGCCTTATTTATTTAAGTTATAGAAATAAAAACAAAATTACATTATTCTATCTATATTAAATAGAATTTTTCTTTTACTTTAAGTAAAATTTTTTGAATAGATGGATCATGTTCATTTGATGCAGCTGATATACATTCTTTAACAGCTTCTTCAAGTCCATTTGTTGATCGAGATGATTTTAATTGATTAAGTAACATTTCAGACATTTGATTTTCATACTAATGAAAAAAAAAAAGAAATTTTTATATTATTAATACAAATTAATTAAATATATCTTTACTTTATAATCCATATAAGCTGAATAAAGTTTTGCACCTGGAGTACTCGATAGAAGATCAAAAACATTAAAAACTTCATCTGGTAAACGTTGAAAAAAATCAAGTGTTCGACCAGATATTATTCGAATACCATCGATTTCAGTTGATAACCATACAGGTGATGTATAACAAAGACTAAATTAAAAGGGAAAACATATATTTGTCAATATACTTCGAAGATCATATTCATCATGTTGAAATAGAGTAACGCACAGCTATAACTATTCATATCTACTGACGCTCATTGGATTGAAAATTGTCGAACCTCGAATCAATTCATAGAGATAGTTTACCAATGCAAATGCATCGTTTTCATATTTTTTTTTTATTTAGGTAACAGTAAAAAATATTACTCTTCTTTTCATCAAACTCATCCTCCAACCTTTGTGATAAGATGAAATTTAAATCTATTGAATTCTTTTCTATTATAAATAATAAAAGAATATTCTAATACTAACGTATCATTAGTAATTGCTTGTCGACTTTTTTCACTACAAAACAAAACATTAAAATAACAAGGCAAAACAAAATAATACAAACGTCATTGGTTGTGAATGTTTTCCATTAATAATAAGTAAATCAAACCAAGTTCTTGAACTTGATCGAATACCAATAACAGTATCTGATGCACACCTTTTAAATAATTTTAATATTGAAATATTTGATTTTTGTTTTTTTATCTTACCAAATAATATCAGTTATTTTATTTGGATCATTATTACTTGTATATTTTAATGTAAATACTTGTGGTTGTCCAAAATTATCTTTTGATCCAATTAATACATCACCATTATTTTTTAACATAGCAATATTTTTATAATTACTACTTGATACTAATTTAATAATTGTATCAGTTATACCAGGAATAGTTTGCTAAGAAAATTACGATAAATAAAAATAAAAAAGAAAATTTTAATACTGTATCTCGTCTTGATGATGTCGCACTACATGTTGCTATATTATTTTCATAAGCATAAGCAATTGTTATATCAGCATGATCAATGACACACCATGCTGATATTATTGTAAGAGCAGCTAGACCTATAAATATTGAAAAACAAAAAAAAACAAAGAAGAATAAAATTATGATTTGAAAAATAAAATAGATTAAGAAATTTTTACTGAGTGATATTGTTTGAATAATTGGAATATAAACATTTTTTACTGCTACAAAACCTTCTTGATTTTTTCGTAATGCTACTAATCCTGTTCCTGAATTTGTTTTGAATGTACATGCACTGCTTATTGTTGATACAGACTAAAATTTACAAAAAAACAAAAACATTGAGATTATTTACAACCGAAATAATTAATTATATATGATTATTATCTTGAAACATTTTCAATTTCAGAATCTTTAATTTATATATAGCAGAGAATTTCATGTTTTTTTTTAAAAATATTTTATAATCAAAATTGGGCATAGGACAAAATTTTTCTGTTATGTCTTATGTCTAGCTCTGATTTTAACATTTATTTCTTGTTAATAATAAAATCAAAATTATTTGAAACTTTTATTATAGGTAGAAATTAGTGGCGTATCCAGGATTTTTCGGTATGCTGGATTTCAACTTCAGAGCATGGGACCCAAATGAAGAGTTTTTATCAAAAGATTTTTGTAATGGAAGTTTACGAAAAAAATTAGCATTTTCCTGAGTCCCACCAAGATTTTTCTTTTTCTATTAGTAGTATCTTGATTTTTAGAAGTTAATAGTAAGCTACATCGAAATTCATCGACAGATTTCAAATTTCATCTAAAAATATGCATCCGTTCACGAGTTACAATGTTTTGAATTTTTTCTAAAACTTTTTCAGCATGCAGAAAATTTCCAAAACATTATAACTCGTGAACGGATGCATATTTTTAGATGAAATTTGAAATCTGTCGATGAATTTCGATGCAGCCTACTATTAAATTCTAAAAATCAAGATACTACTAATAGAAAAAGAAAAATCTTGGTGGGGCTCAGGAAAATGCTAATTTTTTTTCGCAAACTCCCATTACAAAAATATTTTGATAAAAACTCATCATTTGGGCCCAATATCATATCTCTGTAAGTTTCATCTGGGTCCCATGCTCTGAAGTTGAAATTCAGCATACCGAAAAATCCTGGATACGCCACTACATAGAAATTTCATTGACTTGCATTTAGATAAAGCATAGGTAATTAGAAAATATCGATTTCATTCTTCTTTCAAAAATTTCAATTTGGATTTAGAATAAAAACAAACGATTTGTACACTCTAAGAAAGATTTCCTGTGTTTAGAACATTCAATATTACTCAGAAATAGAAACAGTTATGTATTATTAATTTATTTAATTGTTTATTTTCAAAATGCTTACAACAATATATTACAAATCCAGAGTTCTTGTGTACTTTGGACTACTATAATGACTCAACAATGACTAACTATCACAGACAGTTGTTATCAGTAAACTCTATTACTCTTCTTTCAGGTATATTATAAAAGGACGAAGTTCAATCTCTTGTTATGTATTTAAAACATTATAGTTAAACTGATTGGTATTTGTTCGAACACCAAATAATCATATGAGAATTAAAGATTTGATTCTCAATGGGTGTAATGTTTGTTAATTCGAATTTTTTGTTTTAAAGATACTTTTAAGCTAATTAAAATTAAACAATCTTTTCTAATAGTTCATTTTCAAATTCGAATCATCTATAAAAGATAAGTAACTAGCAATATATAACAATTACACTCAATAATGAATTTCAAAAAAAAAGAAATATTAAATTTTTGCAATCGTTTAGAAAATAAATCTATTATTCTATTGAATTTCGATGAATCATATTCAAATTTTCTGACTCAGAAAATCATATGATGAAAACCTATAGATTATTAATCATCATAATATCGTTTTAACAGAACTTTTTTTATGTATTAGTGAACTCTTCATGTTGCATATATGTTTTTTTTTGTTTCGTTTCGAGTCATTCAATGATAATAATACTTACCTCACTAAGTGTAATTGTTTTATCATTACTTGTATTATAATGAAATATATCAATAATATGATATTTACCATCTTCAGTTACCAATAATAAATCTTCATTAATTGTCCAATCAACAAGTATAAGTATACCTCGATCAAACTAAAACATTATTTAGATAATAAAATATATAAAAATTATATTATCTAACTTCTTTTAATTTAACATTATGTTTAGGTAAATTTTGTATAATAATTGTATATTTAACATCATTTGGTCCTATTCCAAGTCTTTTATATACAAAAGCTATTTAAATAATATATATATATATTTTTTTTTCATGCAATCAAATGAATAAAAGTTGTTAAGTTAATACTTACCAATAGGTCCTCCACATGGAGCCATAGCAACAAACGGTTTAATTGTTGCACCAGTTGAACTATTAGGATCTCGAAATTGAGATGAATAATCAGCAATTGTACTTGTTTCCATTTTTCTATAAAATAAAAAGAAAAAAAAATGCTCTCAATAGTTCTCTTGTTGGGTTCATAGGAAACAAAAAGTTGAAAAAGAAAAATCTCTTCATACTTATATGTAATATCATCAAAAACACGCCACGCAGCAGTGGCATTTGTCATTTGTTCATTCATCTAGAAATATATCATATATAAAATATAATACAACATTAAACAAGTAAAAATAAAACAACAACAACAATATGACTATTGACTAGAATTGAAAAGAAAAAAAGTAAAATAAAATTTGTTTGACTTTTTTTTTTTATCGTTTTTGTAATTTAGCTAATTCTTTTGTTTGTTGTTCAGCTAATTTAGTAAATAATGAAAGATCTTCTTTCCATTCAGTAAGTAATGCTGGTCGATGAGGTTCATCAACATCTTCTAAATGTGTTATATAATAATCAATTTCAGTTAGTATATCATATAAACCAATTGAATTTATTGAATGTAATTGCCAACGTTGAAGTATAGGTAAACATGTTAATGTACCTGATTCATCAACAATAGGACTATAAATAGGTGTACGAAATTTAACACGAGGTATTGTTGATGGATAATCAAGTGGTAAATTTATTTCAATTTCAAATTCACCACCAATATAAGGTGATTGTTGTGGTGTATAAATAAATATTGGATGTGTTAAATCAGTTTCATGAATAGCATCACATGTTGATGCATCGAGTTTTTTCTTTATTGAAAAAAGATGATTTGATTGAAATGATTCATCAATATGTGCAAGATCTTTTAATAAACGTATATGTTTTGATACCATCTATAAAAAAAAAACAAACATTAGTTTTTATTTTTAATTTTATGAATTTTCAATGAAAAATAATCCAATGAATTTCTATACAGTTTAAGAGATGTAGTAACCACAAAATAGGTATATTTAATAATTATCTTTACTGATCATATGTTAAATTTCTAAATTAACTATCATACTACCAATTGATTTATTTTTCCGTTTTCTATTGCATTACTAACAGATTCAGAATTGACTCAAAAAGAAAACTCTATAGAACATTTAAAACTTTCATAAAAAAAAACAATAAATTAATACTTAGAAAATTGACCATTTATTCGAATTTTTATATAAATCTTTACTCACAAAAGATTTCTTTAGTTATCAAAGATTTTTCAATGTTCATTTGATGATTAATAGAAGTCTTATATTATTTTTTCCGACTTCAAACATTACTCGTATCTTCTATCCTTCGATATTCAATATTCGAAACTCATTTATATACAATAGCAAATTTTGTTCATATATTTACATCTCTAACAAGGAAATATTAGTTGTTACAATAAACTAATCTGATTAAGAACTTTATTCATGGAAATTTTGAAGTCGCAAAATTGAGTTTAGTAGTTGTCAACTTGTTATTAAGAACTACATCTAGAGAATAAATGTCCTTGAAATCAAATCATTCTAGACTTTTCTATTACTCATCGAGTAAAAATCAAAAAGTAATTTGACATCTGAAGAGATCTCGTTGTCTAGAGTTCATCATGTTCAAAATTCACGGACGTAGATTCAATTGATTGAAAAGCTTTCAGAACCAGCTAATCGCTTCCCAAATACGAGACATCATTTTTGAATTTGTTGTGTTCGGTGACTAGAACTCCTATAAATTGCTTAGACGACTGAAGTCTATCAGGTATAAAACTTTTTGCATCTGGACTCAATTATCAGAAAATTTTCAAATCCAAAATCGGCTTTGTACAGTTCTGGGTTCAACTTAATAGTTCTAATCTAGACAATCACGCAAGAATTTTAAAAAGAAAAGCAAAATTCATCTTTTATCAACAAACAATACAAGAAAACATGAAAACGTCATAGGACGTATTTGCTTTTTTTTTTTTTTTAATGTTTATTAATTTTTCTTAATATAGAACAGTAAAAATAGAATACTGATCTCTGATTTGCATATAAGCAAAACAACACAAGCAGAGGAAATACAGATAAATATCTTTCTCATAAATTAACATGAAATAATAATTGGTTTTTTGTTATAGCACAAAAATTATATTATAAAAAAATTGATGTCTATGACAATTAAAAATATTTAAGATTAGTGTCGTGATAAACCATGTTTTTTAACCATATCTAATGCTTTACGATCAAATGCAGTTCTATTTTGTGAATATTCAGCGCCAATTTCTTTAAAACAAAAAAAAAAAGAATTTTAAAAAAAGAATTAATAAAAATTTTTCAAAATTAACCTGGTTTAAGTGCATGATCAACACTTGGATTATCAACACGTTCAACAACAGCTTTAACAATATCAACTAATGTTGTTGTTGGTTTAAAACTTTCTCCTGAATTAAGTATTTCAACACATATTTTACCATCTTCACTAACATTTGGATGATAAATAGGTGTAATAAAACGAACTTCAGGTGGTTTAAATGGATACTCAATTGGTAATTTCATTTCTATTTGAAATGCAACTTGATTATAAGGTTGTGATTTAGGTAAAATTCTTCCAAGAATTATATTTGATCCTGGATTATCCATAGGTGTTTTATCAAGAAGAAATTGAACGGATGATGGATTATTTTCTGTTGCTAAGCTTTGTAATTTTGTTATTTCAGCTAATATACGTTTTGAATTTGTTCCTGCCATTTTTAATTTTTTGATCTGCAAAAAACAAAAAAAAAAATATTAATAATCATTCATTAATTTTTTTTCTACGAATCTCTATAATAAATGTTCTTTTTTTCCTCAAAAAATTAAACTCTTTAATACATATTTGAATATTTGTATTTATTAATTAATATATTTTAATTGATTGTACAAAGAAATTTTTTTTTTTAAATGAAATATGAAAAATAATATCTCCTTACTTTTTGGTAAATATGACGAGAGAAAAAAATGAATTTGACTAATATCGATAGGTAAAATACAACAGCGAAATTTATATAGAGAGAAAAGAAAAACAAAAATAATAATTTTGTTGGATTTTTCACTAAATAACAAATAATTGTGCAAGTAACGAATGACGACCAGTACACATTAACCAATGAAATAATCAACATTGACTTCAATAAAATAGTGTCGCTACATTCGTCGCTATCTCTATTAAAACATTCGATCATCATGATAAATATTACCTAAATTATTAATATTTGAGCAAAAAAAAAAAAAGAAAGTTGTACTGCAATTTCTTTTTGTTCTATTCTTTCACAACATCTTTTGTTTTGTTTTTTTTTTTTTTATCAAAATAAATAAAACACTGAATCTTTACATTAGATAGATAGACTTAGTGGGTTTGTATCGGGTGTATATGTAGGAAGTCATACCTCTCCTACGTTTTTATAATATTTTATTCGTTTATACGAGTATTCAATAACTTTCTTAGGATTTTTGGAATCTTTCTGACGATAGAATTAAATAAACTTTCTCAAGTAATCGTACAAATTCGTTGATCGATAATGAGATAAAAAAAAGAACTTTGTTATTTTTAAGATATTGACATTTTCTACAAGTCAAAAACAAATAAATAGAAAATGTTTGATTGTTAAAGATCTTATCTGATCTAACTAGATGATGACAGTCGAACATTTCCTTTTGAAGATATTTTTAGAACAAAAACAACTAACTATGGAATTCATAAACTTTGACTGTTACAAAATTTATAGGAGATGGTCCGAGAGGTCAAAACAATTTTTATAATTAATACATGTACTCTGAAATTTTTGATTATTTTGAAAATAATTATAGTTGTTTTTTTTCTCCTAATGATAATAGATTCAATAAAGGTTATAGTATATGAGAAATATCATTTTATTCTTCGTATCATCGGTTCAATGATTATATTAATCTGCTAGTCATATTACTTTAATCTTTGAGTAGGCTTGTGAGCACATTATTTTTTTTTTCGATGAACTTTGACGTTTATTTTATTATGTTTTTCTAATTATCTCAAAATAAGATCCTTTCACTATATTAAATATCTAAACACGAAAGATTTAGATTAGTTAGAATCTATACTAGAGATTTGAGATTCATTTAAATATTTTGAAGGATTCTAAAAAGTTTCAGAATGATTTAACCAATGAATGTTATTTTTCGTCAGGAAAACGAGAGCTTTAAAAAAAAAATCTCGATTTAAACTTACAAAAAAAAAAGCATTTACTTGGTAGAAAAAAAATAAATAAATGATGCATGAGAACTATAGTTGAAGCATGATAGATGTCATTAATTAATAAATCAAAGGTGAGAAATATATCATTCTTCAAATAGTTCTATTTAGACCATTGATTTCAGACATATAAGTACACCCGACATTCTCTCATTTAATCTTTCTTTCAGCATTTTTCTCAAACATTAGTTAATGGATAGCCTCAAGGACATCTTTACATTTCTTATTAACATTATATTGTTCGTTATTACCATTTTTTTTTTTTATATTAAAAAATAGAACATAGTAAGAACTTAAGGCGTATTAATTAGAAAAGGTAATTTTAGCTTTATTTCAATTAAGTATTAGATATTAGAAATATTCATTTTAATAATAATAAATTCTTTGATTATCATAGCATCAATCATTTCATCATCTTTATCAAATAGTAATTTATCAACTAGAAACTTAAATGAGTATCTGACGTGTTGCTACGTAATTCTATATGAAAAACATTTATCAATATTAAGACAACCAAAAAAAAACAACGACAAATGGAGAGTAGAAATTAAATTCATATAGATTTTTTTTCCAACTTTAATGAATCAACAAGAGAGAGAGAGGGTAGAAGAAAAAAACATACTTATCTTTTTTTACATAAATTCATGAATCATTATTTTTTATATTTATTCTTACTAACTTTCAATTTATTCTCATAAAAGTATTGACTTATTTTCACATTGATTAATATATAACGTGAACAAATTTTCTTTTGAATATTTTCATTAATTGTTTTTGTCGATGTAAACTAATTTTAATAACGTTTTTTTTTGCAAGATTTAAAACTGCGATATATATATATATTGGAAAAGAACAACTAATCAGAATCATAATGTCATGATTGTCGACGTTGCATCGTTGTGTATTTTGTGTTTAAATAGGAAATAAAGAAAAAAAGTACATTTTGTTATTTGTAATTCGTTTTCATACGTACAGATATTTATATTTTTCTAAAAATAAAACAAACATCGAATTAATATTTTTGATTATTACAATCATATGCTTAGATAATTTTCCTCTGTATCACAGTAGAATAGGAATGTTACATTTTAGTAATAATTTCAAACTGAAGTACTGATATCTAAGAAGAGTTTCTTTCAAAAGAAGTCTTGAATAGTTCTTTAGTTTATTAAATTTAACTTCTTTCAAACCTAGTATTAATTCATTGCTATAACAAAGACAAATATGTTTCATAATTTTTCATAGGAAATAGTTTTTATCTTGACAAACCTCTGACTTCGTCATTCAATTTATCATATATCAAGTAAGCGATGGTTTTTTCCTACAAGAATTTAATATTATTATCAAACAATCGAATAAATTAGAGAATAAAACTTTAACACACTGTTTTACTTTGTAAATAGTTTTCAATAGTCAAAAGAAGAAGCTATACAAAAATAATGAGGATATTTCTTCATGTTTCAAATCGCTTTTCAATGTTTATTTCATACCCAATAGAAAATAATAGAGAAGTACTTCTTAGTAGATATAAATATACATCATAATCAAAATGTTTGTGCACTTTCAAATATCATTTCATTGAGAAAAAAAAACATTTTGATAATTTGTTTATAGTAAATGCACAAAGTAGTTTTCATGATGTGTTATACAAAGTGTTCTACATTGAATTCACTACTGGAATGTATTTTAATATTTGTGAATAAATACTGAATCAAGCTCCTTAGTTATTACTGTCGATAAATTCATAGCATCTAAGTGAAAGCTAGATTTACGTTTGAAGCATATGAGACATAAGTTTCATTTTTCCTTCTTAAAGGTAATTAAATACCATATTATCCATATGTGCCCAGTGTATTAAGATAATATAACTTAATATTACATCTTGTTGATGATAGACTTGTCTTTGGGCAACTTTTAAACTAATTTTTTTGCAGCATTTATTCATATTCCAAAAGGTAATTATATTAAAAAAAAAGCGGAAAATCATTGTTTTTGTTTTTCTTTGAATGATTGTCTTTTCACTACTATGTCGTTGATCTTAACTTTTATACATAAGCGTATTCTCAATTGTTCCATTGGATCATAAAAGTCGAGAAATAATTCATTAAGAATTCACAGTAATACATACTTGTAAAACTAATTTAATGTATAACAAATGTCTCTATTAGAATAAAAACAATAAAGTTGAAAATATCAGACTGTGATTACGAGAAGGTTTTGATCACTGAATGTAAAAGAATAAAATTTACTTTTATATATTATATAATTTGGAATATCGAATATCTCAGCATAAGGGACACTAGAAGAATTACAAGTTATCAAACGAACTAATCTAATAGAGAACTTTGTTCATGCAAAGTTTGAAATCAAAACTTAAAAATCAATTTTCTATATGACTTGAAGCAAATCACAGCTTTGTTAAATAAAATAATAAAACTTCGTTTTCTAAAGAATGAATGCTCGAAAAACCAAATGAGCCTTGTCCAGAGATCGTCAAGTCTAAAGTTCTTGGATGTGGATATGTACAAACCCTATTAACTCTAATCTCATCGACAATGTAAAAATTTTAAAAAATAAGAATAACAAAAATCATCTTTTTTGTGTCAGCAAACAATAGAAGAAAACATCGTATGGCGTATTTCCTTTGTATTTGTCATTATTTTATTTTTCTTATTACAGAATAATAAAAATAGAATGATGACTTCACATAATTTCTTATTTATAGTTAAAAAAATAATATTAAAATATCGAAGTCTATGATAATTAAAAATATTTAAGCCTAGTTTCGTGGTAAACCATGTTTTTTAACCATTTCTAATGCTTTACGATCAAATGCAGTTCTATTTTGTGAATATTCAGCGCCAATTTCTTTAAAACAAAAAAAATTTATTTTAAAAAAATAATTAATAAAAATTTTTAAAATAAATACCTGCTTGAAGTGCATGTTCAACACTTGGATTATCAACACGTTCAACAACAGCTTTAACAATATCAACTAATGTTGTTGTTGGTTTGAAAGTTCCACTAGAATTGAGTATTTCAAGACATATTTTACCATCCTCACCAACATTTGGATGATAAATAGATGTAATAAAACGAACGTCAGGTGCCTTAAATGGAAAATCAGTTGGTAATTTGATTTCTATTTGAAAGGCAGCTTGATTATAAGGTTGTGATTTAGGTAAAATTCTTCCAAGAATTATATTTGATCCTGGATTTTCCACTGGCGTTGTATCAAGAATAAATTTTGTTGATGATGGATTTGTATCTGCTGCTAAGTTTCGTAATTTTTCTATTTCCTTTAATATACGGAGGGAGTGTGGTGATGCCATTTCTAATTTCTTGATCTAAAACAAAAATATAAATATCTATTAATAATCATTCGTCTATTTTTTATGTTTTCAATGAATTTTATTCATGAGTTTTTTTTCAAAACATTGATCTCTATATATTTGCTCATCTATACTATTCATTGAGAAATTTTCAGCTGATTGTGTAAAAGTGGAATTTTCAAAATAAAACATGAGTAATTGTAAAGCAAGACGTCATAATAAAAACTTACTTTTTTTTGCTGTGTATGATGAAAGAACAAACGAATTTGACTAATGCAAATGGGTAAAATAGAACAGCAAAATTTAAGTGGAAAGAGAAAAAAACAAAAAAAATGTTCTGTTGGATTTTTCACCAAAAAACAAATAATTGTGCAAATAACGAATGTCGACAGAAGTCTCCCACAAATAAAAAACAAAAACAAAAACATATATTTGATTAGTATACTATCGCTACACTCATCGCTATTTATTTAAATTATACAAAGTTATGATAAACATTATTAAAAAATTAATATTTAAGAAAAAGAAGTTATACTGCTATTTCTTTTTTTTTTATATAAAAACGAAGTATGATTGATCTATCTTTGGGAGAGGACACCCTTTGTTTTTGCATTTTAAATATTTACTTGAACTTTTTAAAGTAGTTGTGTGAATTCTATACTCTTCCTTGATGATCGCTGAATTTCTGAAAAAGATTCTAATAACAAAATCGACTACCTAGTTTATACAATGATTGTATTTCATAATGGTATATAAAAACTTTGCTGTATTGAGCAGCAAATTGTGAATTCTATACTTTTAAGATACTGATATGTTGTAATAGTCGAAAATTAATGAATAGAAAAGTGTCTGATTATTAGAAATCTTGTTTGATCTAACAGCTTTCCTAGTAGGATCTAATAATGTGTCGTTTCATGAAGAATTACAATGTCAAACTCACAAATTGTGACTGTTATAAATTTATGGAATATTGCTAGACAGCTTAAAGTAATTTAAAAAAATGCTAAATAAATGAATATATCACAATTATAACAGTTTTTATAGTGGATATGTTCGTACTGAATTTTTATGATATTGAAAATGTTTGAATTTCGTTCAATACGTCATTTCCTTTCTTCTAACAATAATGTATACACGATGATACTACAGACAGCGACAACAATCACTTTTGTTCTTTGTTTCATCCTTTTAACCATCATATTAACCTGTCATACACATTAATTTAATCGTTCAATAAACTTCTTAGCACTCCGTCTTTTCTCTCGACGAGTTTTAACATGTATTTTGTTGAATGTTGTCTAAATTTCGAATTCAATTCGTTCATATGGGAATGCAGATGTAGTGGGTTTCAATCTTCATTCAAAACAGACCCACATTCACATCTAGAATAGAAAGTAAAAAAAGTCATAGAACATTATGCTCACTCTTTCTCTTATTATGTGACTTGAGTAATTCGTTTTCATGTTCTTTTTTTGTAACTCATCTGTTTCACACGCATTCTATTTAAATTTTTCCGTGGAATACCTGCTGCTTTGTATTTTCTCATTATCACTCTTATGACACATCGTCTTTCGTGTATTTGTTGTACTCTGATAGGAGAAAATAGACTGATATGTAGGTGAGCAAATAGATAGTTAGGTGGCTTGTTAGAAACAGACAGATAGTTAATTATTTAATATGTGGTGGCACGAATCTGTTCCTTTTCTTATTTTCAATAGCAGAACTGTAATAAACTGGGCACAATGGTTTGCGGTAGAAACAACGATGATACAGCATATCAAGGTTTATTTCTGATTATTCAAGTCAAGTGGATGTTCATTTTTCTCCACAGGGTGTTGTGAAGAGAGTTATTCTTAATTCTCATCTTCATCAAGAACTCGATAGACATGTAGTGAAGCAAAAAGCTGGGGCATACGCTTTGTTTTATTTTTAGGTACTGATTTCATTTTCATTTCTGTAACAGTGGCCAAATTGCTTATTGAAAATACTTAGGGCATACCAAAAGTACGGGTAGTAATACTTTAATACTGTATATTGAGCTTCAAGAAATTTTCTTTCTATGTCGTCTGATAGAGAAAAGAATGCTCTAGTTTTCTATGCTGTTTGATCATACTTCAACTAATATCAGAATAATAAAACTTGGATAAAATCTGTTTTGTTCACATGTGTCATGATTCCATGAATGCTAGTAAGTCTTTTTTTTGAATAACTTTTTGATAGAAACAAGATAGAGAGCTGCGATTTTCACCGTTGGAAAGAGGAAATGAAGATGCATCGAATCATATATTATAGGTTTTTCTAATATTCATTTCTGAAGTATTTTTTATTCAATTTTCTAAGCGTTGGGAAAATGTTTTATTCATGAAAACAGGGAAAAACTCCAAAAGTGAGTTTGTTTCGCAGTTTTTGCTAGAAAATCGTATTAGAAGCGCCACTAGAATGCATATTATTCATCTCAGCCTTCCGCACTTTGTAGATCTTCGACTAGTAGGTTGAATTTACACTTGATAATTGAAAATTCACTGTAAACAACTTACCAGATATGTTTGTTCTTAGAAGGTCAATTGAAAACCTTACACAAAACAGATCAAGAAAATCTATAATGCATGATTCGATGCATCTTCATCTCCTCTTTTCAACGGTTAAAACCGCAGTTCTCTATCTTGTTTCTATTAAAAGTTATTCAAAAAAATACTCACTCGTATTTTTTCAAATGAGTATTAATACAACCAGCACATATAGTAACGAAATAGATCTTATCGAAATTTTATTATTCTGATATTAATTGAAGTATGATCAAATAGCATAGGAAACTAGAGCATTCTTTTCTCTATCAGACTACATAGACAGAAAATTTTTTGAAACTTAATATATAGTATTAAAGTGTCACTGTCCGTACCTTTGGTATGCCCTAAATAGTAATGATTGCTGCGTCATTTGGATGTGAGTTTAGGCCTTCTTTTCACTATTATGCACACCTATTGCCGAAATGACAGTTTATAGTTACTTTTCTCAGTTTAAGATCTACTGAATATCTCACAAATAGTCGATGGTGAAGTGGATATTTGTGTCATCAAATTCTGCAAGCTGGTCGATTGAAAAGGAGACTCACATTTTTTTTGGACCTACTCTGATAAGACAAGAACAAAAAAGAAAACAAACATTTTGTTATCATTGATCTTATATCGTCATGTCTTCACCTTTCGTAATAACAGAATAGCATATATATATATGTTTCATTGTGTTAGACGCAGAAAGTTTTATATTTTAGTTATGATATATTTTGTAAAATTTTTCTTTTTCTCTCTAATCCCTAAGAGCTATCTTACTCTGGATTAGATGAATTATTATGATCATATGTATCCGAAATACGATAATAATTAGCCGTCTTCTCAAAGATAATTACAGTTATATACAACTGTACTAGTTTTTCTACATGAGAATAATATCTAATCATTTTCAAACATTTATTTTATGTTTATAGATAATACATCAGTGTGGCAATACATCAATGTATCATTATCGATTGTATGGTACGTATATCAAATAGTATTGAATAAAAATGCATTGATATATTGTTCATCACATTGTTTTAGTCGTCTTATATCTGGCGTTAGTTACAACGAATATTGATGGTTCGCCATTAACTGTAAACCAACACATGTCTCAGGTTCATCTTGAAGCCCCTAATTTAAATCGTATTTATCATGATAATAATCAACTATTTCATCAATCAACTCGAAATATTAATAATGAACAACATGAATTAAAAGTATTATCAAACATAGATGAGATAAATCCTTGTAGTGGTTCATATATAAAAACAAATGGAACAACATGTAATCTCAAAGATATAATAATTGGTCGTTGTTATGAATATCAATATATAAAACGTAGTCTTCATTTATCAAATAGAACGTAAATAAGAATATTTTTTTATATCTAATTTTTCTTTTCTTATTTTTTTTTGTCTTTAGTGAAATAAAAAATTGTACAAAACTTTATGAATTATTTGAAACTGCTGTTCGTTATAAACCATATTGTAGTATGAATTTGAGTACATATGAAAATTATTTTCAATATGCACTTGATGGTATACAAATTATTAATAGAGTAAAGATAATTTTAATAAAAAAAAAAAAAAAGTAAAATAATGATTGTTTTTCTATATAAAAGGCAATGTTTTGGAGTGGTACATATTCCATAGCTCATAGTTATGGTAATCATGGTTTTAATTATATTACATTAGAAGATACATTAGCAGCAACTACAGTTAATGGTTTAAGATGGTGTGGAAAAGATAATGATACTGAAGGTTTTGATTATATCAGTTGTCCATATAATTGTAAAGATAATATTTGGGCTGATGATGCTTTTTGGGGAATTGCATCAAAAAATGTAAAAAAAAAAAAGGAAAATTAAAAATAGAATTAATTAATTAATTAATTTTTGATATTTAGTTTGCTGAAAAAGCTGTTGGTGAAGTTTATCTTGTTTTAAATGGAAGTCGAACTGATGGTCAATTATCATTTCGTAATAATTCATATTTTGCAAAATATGAATTACCAAATCTTCAACGAACTGGTATTTTTCGAGTTACAAAATTAAATGTTTTACTTTTACATTCACCTGATCAACAAGTAGTGTAAGTTAAATAAAAGATTATTTTATAATTTTTTTTATTACGTTTATTTTTCTAGTGAAAAATGTGGTGAAAAAAGTTTAATTTATTTAGAAACTCTTGTTCAAAGTTATCAAATTGAATATTTATGTAAAGATGATCCAGAAGAATTAATTTTAATGATGTGTAGTGATAATTGGGAAGCACGTGAATGTCAATTAGCACGACAAGTTTTAAGAAAAGAATGGGATAAAAAACTTTTTGGAAAATCAAATGTTAACTATCATCATTCTATATCATTTTTAATTTTATTTTCGTTTTTAGTTAATTATTTTATTTTATAAATTTCTCTCAATTTTTTTTAATCAGATTTTTTTTTGATATGATCTATACAATAGTTAATTTTTAATTTTTTTCAATTTAAAATAAATTAATTAAATTCAATCGAATAATTTTATTTTTAATCATAGATGTGTGTATTGTCAAAGATCGATGAAACTACTGATAGCAATATGAAGTGTACAGTTTTATAGAGTTCAGCTTGTAGATCCAAAACCGTTAGGTAATTTGCTGATTCATTCGTAGAATTTTCAGTAATATCAAATTTCTACCCTTTAGATAACATTTAAGGACTCGATGATGTTGTTTCTCACATAGTTACTTCTGAAATTTGATACTTTTAAGTGATTAAAACTTTAAGAAACTATCGTAAGGCTTCTTGTAATGAAATAGCACAATGAATTTTGTATATGAAATTCTTGTGTCATTTTCAAACTCCACACGGTTCAAATTGTCGTTTTGATTTCTAATAATAACTTTTACTTCAATAAATGAGTTGAAGAATAGATGTTGAACTAGACTCATAACAGCTATGAAACAGATTCAAAGCTTTTTTTTCTTCACATGCAGCTATCATCAATCATTTCTTCAGTGATATTAAATAACAATTTATCAAGTGAAAAATCAAATGGGTGTATATCTTTTGCTACATAGCTTTAACTTAGAAGGAAGTATCTCCACGTATCACATGGATTTTAAGTTGGTACTATGTTCATTTGAAGTGCCTAATGAGTAGGAAAATACCTTGAAGTGGTTCGTACTATTGAGGCTTTATTGGTAAAATATCTAAATTTTAGTGAATTTTTTTGCAGCACACATGTTTTCAAGCAATATCATACTTTCAAATTTTGATTTTAAACTATGCCTTCAAAACTTTTTGACAATGTCTCTTCGAGATATGAATTTTTCAAAATACTTATGGTTTTCACTATTGGTAATAAGTGTAGATGTTTTGAAAAATTAATACCTCGGAAACGTAATGTCATAAAGTTCTGAAAATTTTTCTACAATACAAAGTTTGAAGTTAAAAGTCGATTTTTCATGTGACCTGAGGGTAATCACTGCTTTTTATTGAAAAAACCCATTCAAGACTTTTTTTTATTATTCATTAGTACTCATCAAATAAATATCGAAAAGTGCTTCCATATTTGGAAAGATTTCCTCGTTATATTTTGTATTAATTTTTCCTATGAAAAAAATATCTAAAACTTTTCTATATACCATTCGATCTATAATTGAATGGATTCTATAGAGCGTTGAAAGCTGAGTATTTATTGTATCGAGATGATTCGTTTGAAGAGAATAGTAATCAGGTTAACAAATTTGACTACAATAATGTGGAAAATTGTGTATTTTATAGAGCAGTTTTTAGATTTTCGAATGAGACTCGAATGTCATCTATGCGCTGCATCCTTCAGTTGATGTAATGGTTTTATATTTCATAGACAATTCAAGTAATTTCTTTAACTATGAATTAATATCATTTAAAATGAATGATATACAAAACAAGTTCTTACTGAATATTGAACAAGGAAAAACTAATAAAATATTAAATTTGTCCTAAAATTTATTGCACTGCAGTAAAATATCTAAATTGAAAAAGTTGCTTATCCAATCAATCATTGATTTTAGCTGTCGTATTCCTTAAAATACTCAATATAAAAATTAACCTAAAGATTTCAGGTAATCTAAAACTCAATAAAATTATTAAGAAAGATTTGTTCTGTGTTATTTATTCATGCAAGAAAAGAAACAGAAAATAAAACAACGGTGAATTTAATTTCGTGGTAATGCATGTTTCTTGACCATTTCCAACGCTTTACGATTGAATTCACTTCGGTTTTTTGCATATTCTTGAACTACTTCTAAAATAAAATCGAAAAACATTGCTGATGAAAATTGATAACTGTTTAAAAAACAAAGAATAGACCATAATTTATTGAATAGTATAAATCAGTTTCATTGATACGTTCTACAATAGCTTTGACAACATCTAGCAATGACGTTTTATAAGTCCATTGGGCAGTTTTTAATAATAACTCATGATAAAATTCACCTGAAAAAATATATATGTATTCTTTAAGGCAACATGTATATTTTGCTTACCATCTTTTCCAACACTAGGATGATAGATAGGAGTTATAAAATATACTTTCGGTGGATTTAATGGATAGTATGGAGGTATTTTTATTTGAATTTGAAATGCACCTTCTTTAAATATATCCGCATTAGGAAATATTCGTCCAATTATAACATGTTCCTTCAATTCCACATCATCAATCATATCTTCTTCGTTAAACGATGTTGTATCCAACTTAAATATGGGTGTTTCATGAATTTCACGGGCAAATAATCTTAATTCATCTATCTGGGTTTTGAAATATTCATTTATTTTTGATCGAGCCATCAATATTAATCTAAACGAAATTCAAAGAAAAATATCAATGTAGTTCGAATTATCGGGATGACTGGCGAACTTTTGGGACATGCTATCGTATAGATTCATTGAAGTGTGCCAAGGATTGTCAGTTACTTTACGGTATGAAGTGTTGGCTACGGTCGATTCAATGGCCCGATATCTTCCCTACAACAGTTCACGAGCTGTAGCTTTAGACAGACGTTCAGCCTGACGGTACTACTGCAGATTAGTCACACTCCCGCCCTCACCCTCACATTGGTTGCTGCGTTCAGTGTACCAATCAGTGTAAAGGCGTGACTAAACTGCCGAAGAATCGTATTATTTACCTTCTTTTTATTGCTGTCTGTTATTTATGAGAGTAACGAATACAATAGGTACTGATCTTTGTGATGTTTGTCTAATAAAAAGATATAGGTGGAGATAATGTCAACGGTCAAATAATGTTTAAATGTAATAATATATATGTATTCTTTGTCATTTCTAATATTTTTTTTCTTCAAAATGTCCCAGAGTAGTTTTTTTTTCCTTAGGAAAAGTTTCATTTTTATTCATGATGAAAAACAAGATTGTGAGAGAGTACGCAATATGAATCATATTATTGGTTTTTTTCCAAACTCATGTACACGTCATTTGATGATGTAAAATATATGCATGAGAAAGAGAACGTATTTGTGATTTGAATTTTATTAAGAATAACGTCATTTTGATTCATTCTCAAACCTTACTGCTTATTTCTTTCGACAGACATCAATACAGGCAATATTAATCATTACCTATGTCATAATATTTAATACCTCTGTGGAAAATATAAAATTTTTAAATAATAATATTGAATAAGATACATTTAATATATACGATAAAGTAACCAATCAACTATATTTTTCTTCGCCATTACATTTTAGGAAATATTGTAATTGAAGTAGGATTTTTCAGTTAGGATATGCATTTAATTATGCAAATAATTGTACTTTTGATCAAAGGTTTTTAAAAACCATTATCATGTTCTACCTTTTTTTTCGACATAATAACATTTACATTTCGTCATCTTCTTCCTGTTCTTATTTCTTATATATTGACATATTCGTATTCGAATGGCGCCCACGTTCATATATATATATATACATATTCTAAAGATTTATTCATTTTTAAAACATCAATATCAACAGACTTTGTCATATTTAACCAATTAATTCGATAATGCAAAACAAACCTGTTGCTAAATCACATAATGTGTGTGAGTGTGGATCGGTGAGCTGTGATTGTGGGTGCTGAATCAATACCCACGCCAAATATCTTTCGGTTCTGTGAGTTTCTTGGCTTCTGATAGTTTCGTGAGTGTGACATGAAAATATGATTCAAACTATAGCTAATCTTCTCACATCTAGTACTTGACAAGGCGAAAATATTCAAATCATTAATGTACTCTGATAAAATATAAATTATTGAAAACCATAATATAAAATAGTTTTCACTGCATTCAGAAGAGACAGATAAACATTTTATGAATATATCTACAGAACATTATAGATTCGACCGCTTTTTTCACTGAAACTTCAGTCACCAACAGTAAGTAATTGATTCTTGTCTTACGTTACTAAAAGTATTCTTATATCAACAATAAAATAAACAATAACATTGATATTTTCTTTCTCTACTTATCTGACAGAAGAAAACTAGTTTTCCGCGCTATTATATTTTAACTAGTATAGTTCTTTACAATACTTCAATTTCATTGACTATTGAGCAACAAGAGCTTATCAAGAAGTACTTGATAGTTTTACACAAATCATTCATTTCATTTCACATATTCTTTCGAATGTTTTAAATAGGAACCTGACGAAAAAAAGTTTAGAAAATCATAAATTGCCTCAAAAGCTCTCAGGGTTTCTACTCTAGAACTATGGTCTCTTGCTTGTTGTTAATCTTGAGCAATTATCGCTATTAATATGTCTTTATGCATGGTAAGTTCGATTACAGAAGGAAGATGAGTTCGACAAAGAAATTGTTTAGTATAATCTACATGAATATCGAATAGAGTTAGTGTAGCTAAATAAGTAAACTTAATATTATTTGTCGTCGTTGTTGCTTTCTCTTGTTATTTAAGTTCATTGCATATTTTGAGTGTTTTAGGATAAACCTAGAGCTCAAGCGACACGTGTAAAGAAAACATTTTCGAACAGTTTAGCATCATCAGAAAGCAATAGCATGGTAACCATTGAGAACGTGTTATTGGCATCGAAGAATAGAAATCGATATAACATGAAGCCAAGACGAGACTCGGATCACTCACACTTACCTACATCCGGAGTCAGATCCACACCTACGTCACCGTTGAATCAACTTCTGTGGTATATCTATTTTTGAATTATAACAGTATCCATGATCGAATTGTTCGTATTGTTTTAGTGACTAGGCTGTAGTAGAATTCTCGATTGCCATTAAATGCTTTTCTCTTTTTCAAACCAAGACAATGGTGCAATCAACCACTTCACTTGACCGTGCAACACGTAAGAACGTCAATTCCATAATGTCAATCATAATTCATGAGATACTTTCTCATAATACCCATCAAATCGAAGATCGATGACAATGGAATTAGAATTGCTGTTCCACCGAGTAAAATATAAGTGGAAGTTTTAGTTTTGACGGATGCATTTCTCCTTTTCGAATGAAAGAAATTGTGCAATCGACCATTTCCATGGGTAAATCAACGCGAAAAAACGTCGAGTTATCGATATCATTATGGTGATCGCAATTTGAGACAAAATCTTTGCTTTCACTGGTAAGATTGTCAACTGTGACGCATGTCATTATAGAAGCAATGCATTTGAAGAACAGACAAATTGTCAATTCTTGTCAGTCGGCAAAATGTATGAAGAATTTTTTCGCTCACGCATTTCCTCTTTACGTTTAAACAAATTGTACAATCGACCGTTTAAATCGAACGATCAAGGCATCAAAGAAAACATCGAATATTCTTTCTTTTCAAACCCTAATATCTATTATTTGGATCGGACCGACCATAAAAAATAAAAAACGCCATTTAAGAATGATATATGTTATTTGATAATGCATCTAATGACAAAAGGATCACAATATATTACAATGCAGTTTTTCTTACCAACTAATCCTGTCATGATAAGTGTTTTTTTTTCTTCTATATATATATTATCACTTTAATGAACAAATAAAAACACTTTGTGTTATTTTTGATTGTCGATTTTAAGATATTAAAATGATGAAAATTGTGTTGAGTTTGTTATTATTTAGTCTTTGTAATCATTTGGGACAATGTGCCCAACCATATTTCCCATCTCAAATTGTATTTTCACCTGATGATGGTAAAACAACAATTGCAATTGATGAAATAAATCAACGAGCTTATTTAACATATCCTGTGAATGCTCTAATGAAAGTCAGTGCTTACGTTATGCAAAACTTTCCATATGCAGTTCCTGATTCGCCACAATCAAAACATTATGTTTTCTTAGCTACAACTTCTCTAATAAATTTTTGTTCCTATGAAACATATTGGAAATATGGTGCATATAGACTCAATCAATTTCCATTACATTGGGGTAATGATAGTTCATATAAAATACGAAATTATGTCAATTTTAATTCTGAAATGATTCATTCAAATATTTTTTCTAACGATGAAGATTATTGATATTCAAAGGAAATATGTTCAACAAGTACTGGAAATACATATCGATGTCAAGAAATTTATTTTAAGAAAAATACTGATATTCCACTTCGATTAGCTGAAGTTCAGCATTCACCATTCTCAGCTAATCGTGTCATAACAAATTTTACAATTATATCTATAGGAAAACCGGATGACGAATATTTTGACTCAATACCAAAAGAGTGGTATGTTGCTTGTCGAGATGTTGATCTCGGAGTTTTATACGATCCGACATTAATAAGACTAAGTGTACAACAAAGTGCAAAAGTTCAAGTTTGGCTTTCGGCTCCTCCACATGAAATTAATGGAAATGATACTGTTACTATTCAATGGAAAACATCTCAATGCACTGATTGTTTTGCATGGACACCAAAACAACTTTCTTTTAATAGTAAAAATTTTCAAGAAAAACAAACATTAACAATCACTCGTCTTAGAATTACAGAACAATCAATTTTTATTCCCATTTTGAATGGTGGCGCGTTCGATTTGATTGAAGCACAGACTTATTCCTTATCTATTCGATAAATTTCTTTCTTTTCATTTGGAATATCTATCAAATAAATATAAAGTTCCGTTCGCAAGAATATTTCAATGGAGTACTTACACAGACTATTGATGTGAAAGAGCAATATTTTCAGTACCATCTTATTCTAACACTCTTGAAAAATGATATGTACTTGAGAGTGTGTGAGCGTGGTGGAATTGCTTATGTATCGTAACACTCAAAACTGATCATACCGATCGGTGGGATTTTTTAACGTATCCATATGCTTTCACGTTGTGGGTATTATCGTCATCCAAACACGCACACCTATTCATATTCCATGCTTATTCTTATATTATATACTCGTAAACAGATGATCAAGGTAATAGTAGTGAACTGTTGCATGTTGGTGGTTTCTACAAGTAAATTGATATTATACGACCGTACTTCAATTGCCTTATAGAACATAAAAGCAAGAGAACAAATAATTGTTACTTCATCATTTTAAAAGTTTCATTTTTTTCCTACACACATTCTTATCATAAATACAATTTCTCATTCAAATAAAGTCGATAACAAGACGTAGTTGTATACGTCATAAAAAGCGTTTTTTTTATGTTTTGAAAACAAGCATTTTTTGCGCCGAGAAAAAACATAAGATTGAAGATGATGATATCATCAACATAGTTGTTGTCAAAGTAAAAAAGTCCTTTTCTTATCGTTTTCAACATCAAAAGGCGCACATTTAAAAGCTTTAAAACGTGTTATCATCATCCATTGTTTGCATGAATTCCGAAGATGCCTATAATGAAAAGTTCGACTTGAAACAACTTTGTTATTAATCATATGTCATCGGATAGAGTCTGATGCAAACATCATAAATATGTGAGTTTCAGACTTTTCTGTCATGTTTTAAGAGACGATGCTTGAAAATACTCAGTGTGCGTTAAAATGACCAAAATTGCCAAATTATCTTTTTATTTTCCATATAAAAATGAGTATAATAATCATGTTTTTTTTTTGTAGATAACAAATAGAAAACTAAATATAGTTTGAAAATGTTTGGTAATACTATAGTAAAACAATTTCATTTTTATAAAACACGAACTAAAATGAGTGTTGAAGTAGTAGAATTTTGCTCCACCCTTGCAGACGGCTTTCAAAGACTTTATATCATGAACATGTCATTAGAACTTCCTTATTGCAGCTCTAGACAATTAAGTAAATCATGATGAAGAACTATATCCCAAACTAGATTGAATAAAACTATTGCCATATTATTAGCAACAATAGATACATTTGTGCTTCACATTTCTACCTTACATGACTTGCACTCATAGCTTTTATACAAATAAGCGATTTACAAACGCTTAGGACTTTCAAACTTGAAGTTTAAGTTACATGCATTCTAGTTTTTTTTTCTTTAAATCCATTTCGATTAGTACTTTCGTTTATAGAAAAAAGAATTTTCATCATAACGGATATTATGGAACAAGAAAACACTCCGATCTATGTTTGGCTTGATTCTAGTGCAAATTCCAATAATGAAAGTTCAAAAACAGTAGAAAAACACTTGAAAACTAAACTAAGAAATTTAAAAACATTTAATGTTATTAATGATTGCAAAGAATTTATTGAAATACATGATAATGAAAATATTATATTAATTTTATCTGGCTCATATGGACGACAAATTGTACCACAAATATATAATTTACCGCATTTATCTGCTGTCTATGTCTATTATTCGCATAAAGCACGAAATCTAGAATGGGCAAAAGAATACACAAAGGTATGTTAACTTGAGGACTGAACTGTGGAACTCACATATTTCACAAAAGCTCGAATACTGAATGATATTTGAAACCATTCGCTAAGGTCTGTAATGCATGAGTAATGAAGAAGAGCGTGGAAACCTTCGACTTATAACTTACATTCAATGTTTTCTTCAAAAATATATGTTGGTTCCATAAAAAAGTTAACTCTAGTGTTTAAGAATTTGACAGAGTGCAAGTGGGAGCGAGCATGAGCAGAATTGTAGATTGCTTTCAGGAGTGGTGGAGGCTAAACTTTTGACAGATGATACTCTCATTTTCGTGATGTAAAAACTTTGGACCGCAGTGGAGGGAGGGAGAAGAAATGACACCAACTGTGATCAGATTCCTTCTTCAACAATAGTCGACGTCTAGCGAGGTCGTGCCTTTCCTTCTCTCCCTCCTCCGAACTTCACGCAATCTTATCATTGGTAACCCTGAGCGTGAGTACGCACTTGATTGAATACATGACCCACATCTACATCGAACATTGAGCTATGATAGTCTCCTACAATCGAGCGTCGCAATTTCTTCGTACCAGAAAGATTAAATCTGCAAAAACATAATCATGATAGAAGATCCATATCTTCTAATACGTTCAACACATGATGAGTTCCCATGGGATTTTCTTTCTGTACTCGTTATCGTATTTCATCCCTTGTCATTAGGTTAAATATGTTTCTACCAATCTCAATGACCTGATTGAACGAATTTTATCCAACTCTGGACCAAGATTCGTACCTAAACCTCAATCTGAATACTCAATTGATCAAGATATCCTTTGGTTTCGTCTTTTTATCGAAGTACTTATTCGTATGAATGATACTGACGAAGCAAAACGAGACATGCTACAATTTTGGAGAGAGAAGTATGATCGGCCATCAGAAATTGCAATGGTTGAAGAGTTTGACAGGGAATTTCAACCTTCGGATGCTATTTGGTGGCATACTAGAGAGTGTGGAATCTATCGACTCATCAAACAAGCTTTGGCTTCTAGGAATTACAATGATCTATACAAACTTCGTTTTATAATTAAATATTTATATCTACAACTACAAGAAGAGCATCAACGATTTGTAAGAGAATTCAACAAGTGTAGAATCATGGTCTTTCGTGGACTAGGTATAAAGCAGCAAGAAGCAGAAATTTTGAAGAACAATATTGGATCACTCTATTCTGACAAAGTATTATTTAGTTCTTCACTTAGCCGAGACGTCGCTCTTCAGTTTGCTAAAAATTCTGCAATGTCTAGCACTATAGCACCAGTACTTTTTGTCGCTGTGATCGATACTCGATGCGAGACACTACCGTATGCTAAAATTTCCGAATTTTCTGAATACCCTCAAGAAGAAGAAGTATTATTTATGTTCGGCACTATTTTTAAAATACATGCAGTATATTACCGTGAAAGTTCCGGAATATGGGAAGTTAAACTTTCACTTTGTGGAGACGATGATCCTCGTCTTATAGATATGGTTAATTATATAAAACATGAAATTAAAGATACAGCAGACTTAGTTACATTAGGTGATTTATTCATAAAAATGGGAGAATATGATAAAGCAAAAGAATTCTATTGTAAATATCAAAGTCGATTATCAATTAACGATCCAAATTTAAAACGTGTTTGGCAGGGTCTATCAAATATAGCTGATATTGAAGGAAATTATTATATATCAATGTATAATTATACAAAAGCACACGAATGTTTCGATGAACAATTAAAAATATGTCGAAATTTACCAAGTCGTCATCCACAATATGGTAAATGCTATTCAAGTATTGCGAATTTATACGAGCTTGAAGGAGAAAAAAAATTGGCATTGGAAAATTATCAAAAAGCATACAAAATCTATATACAATCGCTTCCTGCTTATCATCCAGATACGACCAAAGTAGAACAATCTATTGAAAATTTATCACCTCGTAAGTCGTGTGATCTTTTTATTCATATTCGAAATCAACTTGTTTGAGTAAAAAAGTGAATTTTTTCATTACTGTAATGGTTTCACTAAATCTAAAGAGTAGTAAAATATTAATTAGCTTTTTTTTTTAGAAAATAAAATAACAACACAAGCATTCAATCAACCGATTGCTCCTCAAATGTCTGAAGAAAAATCAAAAGCGAATACAAATATGGAAACATTTCTCATCGTTTGGTTAGATGCAAACATCAATAAAACAAAAGATAATGAAGATACATATAAAGCTTTACGTACAAGTGTTAATTATCTCAAAACATTTGATAATTTACAAGAAGGTGAAACATACATTCGCAGTATTCAACGTGAAAAAATTATCCTAATTGTATCCGGTGGTTATGGCAGAGCAATCGTACCACGAATTCATGATCTCGTACAAGTAAACTGCATTTATGTTTATTGTGTTGACAAAGCATATAATGAAGCATGGTCAAAAGATTATTCAAAGGTTAGTTTTTATTGGAGAAAACAAAATCATATCAAGTTTTTTAATAAGAAAAGAAAAGGAAATTGCACGGCTTTAATTTTTCAACTTGAAACTTTTCATCTTAATCAAGTCTTTTTTCTCTTAGATACGATCAGTGATTACCAAACGAAAACAGTTAATCGATGAAATTACTGAAGATCAAAAATTACGAAATATAATCGAAGATATTGTTCCCATGAGTATTCTAAATCGTACAGCAGTAGCTAAAGAAACAACAGCTAAAAATATTTCAAAAGAAATGGGTTCAATTTTATGGTTTCAGTTGTTAGTTGATGTTTTACTACGTATGACACATACTGAAGATGCTAAAATAGAACTAATGAAAACATGGCGTGAAAATTATATTGGAAATTCTTCTGAATTACATATTATTAAAGAATTTGAACGTGATTATAAACAAGAGAAAGCTGTTTGGTGGTACACCCGTCAGTCATCGCTGTATCGCATACTGAACAAAGCCTTGAGAGAGCAATCTATTGACACGATATTTGCATTTCGATTTTTTCTAACAGAATTATCAGAACAAGTCACACAATTGTATTATATTTATATGAATCAATTAAATTTATCGAACACAAAAAGTAATGATGAATATATTATTTATGTTTATCGTGGACAAGTTATTGCCAAAGAAGAACTTGAACAAATGCAAACAAGTATTGGTGGTTTTATTTCTATTAATAGTTTTTTTTCAACAAGTCGTAGTGAAAGTAAAGCACGAGACTTTGCCAAGCTATCAGAAATCACTGACAAGCTTCGTCGTATTTTATTTAAAATTAAAATCGATCCGCGTTTACCAACAAAACCATTTGCTGATATTGAAGGTATAAGTTATTTTCCAGATGAAAGAGAAATCTTATTCATGCTAGGATCAATATTTCGTATCGATGAAATCAATTATGATAATAATGATGCATTATGGACAATAAACATGAGTCTTTGTAGTGAAGATGATTTTGAATTAAAAGAATTATTCGCATATTTAAAAAAAGATATTGGAGAAGAAGCATCGATGGTAACATTGGGTAATATACTACTTCAAATGGGTGAATATGATAAAGCTAAACGAATATTTTTACGAATGAATCATCAACAAGGACTTATTAGTGTTGCAGAGTTGAAAGGAAACTTTTATTTAGCAATGAAACATTATAAACATGCTATTGATTGTTATGAACAAGCATTAAAACTTCGGGGTGAATCATTACCTGCATCACATCAAGATATTGCTAAGAGTTATAGTTCAATTGCTATGCCATATGAATTTTGGAAAACATATCCAAAAGCTATTGACTACTACCAACGAACAATTAAACAATATAGCCGAACATTGAAAGATAATCATCCATTGATTACACAAACTAAAACTAGTTTACTAAAACTTCAACATCGAACAAATCATTAAGTGATCAATCGAGAACTAAGAAAAACTTATAAGCACAGCTTCCTCTAAGCGTGAAATATTGAACTAAAATTTAATTTTTAGCTTCACTATACTAATAAAGAATACGCAAAATGAAGGGTGTGGAACTCTCATATATACCGTAATCTACAATTAAATTTCGACAAAATAAATACTGAAAGCTGCAGTATTTCTTTATATCGACAGTATTTTTCACATAAATTAGTCTGACGAATAGAACATATCAATGAATGCCATTGCCGGTGTGTATCATCAATGTGAAGAATTGTCATTCGTTAATTAATATGATCTTTACCATCTTTCATGTGAGATAGGAGCTGTTCACATTATTGATCTCTGCTTTTTCCCTACACTCGGATGATGTCATCAGGATAGACTTTACATGCTTTAAGGAGTACATACTTCAAGCGTTCTGTGAGTGTGAATATGAATCTTGAGTTCACAGAGAATCTCAAGGATTTATTTTTGTATTCGATTCTATTTCTTTTTTGCCATTCTAACATTCAATCAACATTCAGAAATAGTGAACAGGGTGTGGATGTTACAATCCTACACGGGACAAAAAAATAATTTCTTGTCCGGTAAACGAGGTGCATGTCCTTCCATCATTCCTTCCCAAGCCGACAAAAATTTTTGTCTGCTTGGATTATCCTAACATATTGTTCGATAGTGCGTTTTGTACAGCAATTTTCACTCCTTCAGCTCATATATTTCGAAGTTTGAAATAGTTCTTCACTGCCATATTATTTAGTCAACAAAAAGTTCGAGACAACATTTTCATGAAAAATGGGGCAAATTTTGTCCCGAACATTTTTCTGACTAATCAAGTTAGCAGCGAAGGACTGTCTCAAGCTTCTAAAAACATGAGCGGAAAGAGCAGTCGTTTCTGTACAAACCATACTGCCATACAATATGTTAGCATAAGGAATGATAGAAGAACATGGATCTTTTTTACCGGAACAAAAAATTAGTTTTTTGTCTCGTCCAGGATTCTAATCTACAGCCACTGCCATACCCCATTTTTTCAATTTATTTATTATGCTAAAAATGGTTCTTTTCTGAGTAGAAACTACTGAGCAATAAAATTCAAGCCGTAGCTTTTTATGTTGACTTCTGTTCGTTGGCATTTCGCAACAGAATATAATTGTATTTGCATTACTCTGGTTACTGGAAGTAAAGACACAAGTTTTCAAATGTGATTCTATTTTGCTTTTGGGGGCGTCATTTGACAATTGCCACTGAGCGAATGTGTAAGTCTAGTTCGTCATTATTTATCAAACGAAACTGACTTCAACACTTTACTCACACCAGTGGCAATCAAACCTGCCACACTATACTCATAAGCACTCTCATAGTGAAGAGTGATGGCTGACTTACTTTGTCAGTGCGACAAATCCAAAAGCCGGGAGATCCTCAGGTTAGAAAACCTGAGAAACTACGAAGAAAGTTATTGTGTCATAATCAATACAGTTCGAGAAGTCGTGTTGTTACCAGTAACTTGTCTTTTATTACGTCG
>CAJNOP010000534.1:83768-129090 GCA_905250075.1 Rotaria sp. Silwood1
AGGGGGGTCTTCTATTATAGGGGGGTCTTCTAATGTGTCGAGGGGTTTATCTTCATTTAGTCACCCTCGGACAAAAAAAGGAAAATTTTCTATTAGCTCGTTCTCCTTTGTTTTTTTATTATTATATCTTCATTCATATATGCATGGATAGAGCAAAGAGTAAACTACATTTATATATATGTAGGCCATTTGACTGACTTATCATTTCAAATTTCTTCAATATATACAAAAAGGTCCCATTTTCGTGATATTCAACGAACAAAAATAATACTCTTTTCGAGACAAAAATTTTTTTTTCAACAAGGAATTATGCTGTTTTATAAGGATATATTTATTAAATAATTATATCAGACACAAATATATAACAGTATAAATTACACACATAATATACAAGAGACTATTCATTAGCTCTCTCTTGAATTTCAGTTAAAGCATGAGAAATGTAAGATTGTATGACTTTCTGTGGTATATCATTGCATGCATTGTCTATTGCTGCATTTAATTGTGCTGCTGTTTTTGGTTGTTGTGCTGCTATGTTCGATTTTATCCAAGACCAGACATATTCTATACCATTAAATTCCGGAGAATATGCAGGAGCATCTAGGACTTGAATGCCATCATTTTTAAACCACGTAAGAATTGGTCCTGATTTATGATATGAAATATTATCCTGGTAGAATTTGTGTCTTCGCAATTCTGAAGTATGTGGTCCTACATGAGTAGAGAGGAGATAGTGATACGTAGCTGAATTCATATACCCATCATATCTACTAAATGCTTTAAAATTCCAACCAATTACACCCCATAATTGTGCATGTGCTTTGATATTATCAACAACATGTGTAGGTCGTGGTTCGCCAGGCTTACACCATGCAATAGTACCGACATCGCTCATCGTAAATATTTTTTCATCACAAAATAACCATTTTTTAATATTATCATTGGCGTGTAATTGTGCAAAAGCAGTTTTGGTCTCCTCTTGTATCGATGTGAGTGATTTTTTTATTTTTTGATGATAATGACGGTATACTAATTCACGACGATAACGCTGGATAGTTCTAGCGCTAACACGTTTACCGGTATTTTCGAATATTTCATTTGCAAGTGCTGTTGCAGTAGCTGTTGGTTTTCTTTTGATCATTTTATCCAATTTTTGTTTTTCGACGCCTGACGAGGGAACGTTCCCAAGTGATTAAAACCTTTTGAGCTCATATGTTACCCATTAGGTAGGGGACCACTAGATTAGAGAGACCTCCAAAGGATTCGTGCCCATATTGAGATTTGACAAAGATATCTAATTTTTAGTGGATTTGTCCTGTTGGACCCTAGTTCTACAGGAAAATCATATTTTCGAATTTCGATCTGAAACTTTGCCCAAATGAAGGCCTCGATTAGAGTAGCTTGTATAAAAAATTTCAGAATTTTTGGACATTGCATCTCCAAGGTATCAATCTTTCAAAGTATCCATGTTATCTATAGAAAAGTGTCTATATTTTCAAAAATTGATACCTTGGAAATGCAATGTCCAAAAATTCTGAAATTTTCCATATAAGCTACTCTAATCGAAGCCTTCATTTGGGCAAAGTTTCAGATCGAAATTCGAAAATATGATTTTGCTGTAGAACTAGGGTCCAGCAGGAGAAATCCACTAAAAATTCGATATCTCTGTCAAATCTCAATATGGGCACGAATCCTGTGGAGGTCTCTCTAATCTAGTGGTTCCCTACCTAATGGGCAACATATGAGCTCCAAAGCTTTTAATCACTTGGGAACGTTCCCTCATGAGAGAGAATGTGGACGACCAGATGATACTCCCCCAGTTATATTTCCCGTGTTGTAGTAACGAGATAATATTTTTGGGCAGTACCAGTCGAACAGTGATGCTTTGCTGCAATTGTTGTTATCTTCTTTCTGTCTCTTTCTCTTTCCATTATTATTTGAGTTCGTTCAATATCGTCAAAATGAGCCATTTCAGTTGTCATATATTATTCGTTGATTATCTCATATATATATATGCTGTCCTACTTATTTTTCTTTTTCTTTGTTCTTTATGTTCCATATGTTCCTTTTTGTCTCGTTCAATTGTCTGCATATATATATTCTCCTCTGTCTCGTTCGGATTATCATCTTTTCTTTACCTACTTTCATATCTTATTATAGTTTAAATTATAAGTTTTTGTTCGTTGAATATCACGAAAATGGGACCTTTTTGTATATATTGAAGAAATTTGAAATAATAAGTCAGTCAAATGGCCTACATATATATAAATGTAGTTTACTCTTTGCTCTATCCATGCATATATGAATGAAGATATAATAATAGAAAAACAAAGGAGAACGAGCTAATAGAAAATTTTCCTTTTTTTTGTCCGAGGGGGAGTATAGTACCTTGATGAATATTGGAGGTGGTATGCATCACATAAAAAATCGAAGACAAGGTTTCTCCAGGCACTTGTTCGGGCACT
Organism: Rotaria sp. Silwood1; assembly: GCA_905250075.1. Lineage (NCBI taxonomy): Eukaryota > Metazoa > Rotifera > Eurotatoria > Philodinida > Philodinidae > Rotaria > Rotaria sp. Silwood1. The sequence goes on from CAJNOP010000534.1 coordinate 86,234, forward strand.
TTTGTAGCTCTCAATGATTAGTATTGACGCTGAAAGAATGGCTCCGGTTCTGAATCAAATAGTGGAGATCGAAGGTACACAAGCTTCTCAGTATAGTACATTGATGAATATTGGGGGTGGTATGCATCACATAAAAAATCGAACACAAGGTTCCTGCAGGCACTTGTTCGAGCACTTTTGTAACTCTCAATCATTAGTATTGACCCTGAAAGAATGGTTCCGGTTCTGAATCAAATAGTGGAGATCGAAGCTACACAAGGTTCCAAAAAAGCCTGTATATGACCACGTATTAAGAGTATTCGGAATTTGTTGTAGTGAATTTTTGGTTTTTACTCGTAGACATCTATACGTTTCTTGTTCAGAATTAAATTCTCTATAGAATGGTATGTAAATCGAGTGTGAAAGCATGTAAACACTCCGTCTAAAATAAGCGATTCTTTGATCCTTAGAAGGTTCAATACGGCCTATATGGCTGAGTACCAATGTAACGGAAAAGGTTGACCGATCAAGCTGAAACTCACAGGAATGATTACTGACTATGAACCCTACAGTTGCTGAAAGTTTCATGTAAAACTATAAGTGCTTTCTAGGAGGGCCGATTTCAACACAAAACGTCCCCCGTCCTTTAACAAACGAAGACTAAACAAAGAGCATATTGGAATCAGTAATGACTAGAAGTAGCATAGGAATAGTAAAATAAGAGTTAAGAGTATTTATATGATTACAACATTCAGAAATGATTTGAACTCAATATATAGACTGCCATGCAATCGACTTGACTTATTATCTTACCTACTTTCAAACGTCACTTGGAAAATAATTTAGACATTCTTTCTAACATCTTTATTTTTGATTGTGATCTATCATTGTGTAGCTCAGAAAAAACTGAATCTGTTAGTAACGAATACTCCTTGTTATATTTCAACATTATTTCTGTCAAATAGATGCAGTCTTCGGAAATCTGAAAAATTCAAACTATATACAATTTGATCAATTTTGACATACGTTTCTTGTAATTGATTCAGAAGCATACCACAAACAGTTTTCAAGAAAGAACTTCAAGGTCAATTAGAAAAGTTGAAAAACTTCAACAGCATTGAAAAAAAAAGAAATATACAAAATGAACTGTTAAGTAGATAAATCCATAGAAAGATCTATATCATAGACATATGTAGACAAATGAATTAATTATATTTTCTTTCAAACTCTATATTGTCAACTAAAATAGAAGGTTTCAACGTTTAAAATCAATTTTTATGTATAATCTGTCAATAATCACTCAGAAAAAAAATAAATGTTTAGTAACGACTAGAATGAGAAGAACAACTTGCAGAATGCATTTCTTTTTCCTTTAATCATATAAATTTGAGCTCACATTAGCCAGCTGTCCTTTTAAATAATTCATTTATGAGAATTGTCTTCGCATGGGTTGATCACAGCAAATCTCTAGTGAAGATACACTGTAAAAAATTCGTAAAATAATTAACCCTAATACTAAGGAAAATCTTCCTAAACTTTTACAGCTTTGATGCTAGTGTACTAAACCATTTAAGGATTTTTGAACAAAAAACTTTATTAAACTAGGGATATTTGAAAATAAAAAAGGTTTATTATTCTACCCTTTCATGAAAGTGGTATTTTTTCTAGTTTTTTATGTCTATTTTTATTCTAACATGTGCTTGATGATTTTTCTATTCTCCTTAGATTCGATAACATATCATAAAAGTATTTTTTACTTAAATATCATCATGTCCCTCTATTACTTGGCTGAATATGAAACTCAGAATATTATAAGTATTGAAATTTCACAAATACTTTTGTATCTTTTACATTTCAATTCATTGGAACAGCCTGCTAAAAGTAAGTATCCTTTATTTATTTAAATGTATTCATTTATTTCATTTATTTCATTTATTTCATTTATTTCATTTATTTCATTTATTCTCAAACTCAAAATAACTGAAGTATTAAAGTTTTCTAAAGAATTATTTCTTTTTTTGTTTTAGTTTCATCCGAATAAAATGTTAAAATTAAGTCTATATTTGTATAAACCGATTTATATGTTTTTTTTTCTTTAGATTCATATGAATAACATGTCTTAAGTAAATGCTCCTTATTTTTGTAAGTATATATGTTTTCTTTATTTAGCTCAATATCAAAATAACAATGTTGTAAGTATAAAAATTTTTTACATGATTTTTTTTTCTTTTTAGATTCAATACAGCAATGTCTTCAAATAGGATTCACTCTTCATATTTATTTTTAATTTAATTTGTGAGAAAAGTAAATGATCGATAATTTATATTTAAAATAAATATAAATATTTTGTTCGAAATTTGTATATAAAAATAAATATAACTTAAAATAGTTCACATTAAAAATAAATAATAATTTATGATCATTTATATTTATTTGTAAATGTATATTATGAAGAAAAATATTTACACGTAATTATACATATAAATGACCATAATTTCCTTGACTGACGAGAGACTCATACGGAAGAAAATGCGTTTGTGTGGGGTAGGTGTGGGTGTCGGGGTGTGAGTGTGGGTGTCGGTGGGGTGGGAGTGGGGGTGTGGAGTGTGGTTTGGGTGTGAGTGTCGATGGGTTTCGGCTTGGTTGTCGTTGTGGTTGTTTCAATGCTCATTCATACCCAAACATCTACACCCACCCACACCCCACACCCCACACCCACACCTCCCACACCCACACCCACACCCACCCACACCCATCCACACCCACACCCACACCCATCCACACCCACACCCACACACATCCACATTCACCCACACCCACACACCCCACACCCACACCTACACCCTGTTTGTTTTCTTTTATTACATATTCAACATGGTTTTTTTTTATGTTATTCATCAGTATCAATTTTAATAGAACTCACGTAGAATATTTCATTTAATAAATACTTATGTTAATGAGTCTGAGGAAAAATTTTCCTTGAAAACCTGCTTATTCTACATGAAAGAGAAGATTTAATAAAAGGTTATCGATGGCTCTGGGTCTGTAGATAGTAAATCGAGCACGCAGGCGACAAATACTATATCAGAGATAAGCAATACAGGAGTTTCCACATCGCACACATAAAAACGAGGTCATGACCAATCTCTTCAATTACAACAACCAACAAATACTTATTTAACTTCTTGTTGTTAGCTCCATATATGTAGAACGAAAGAGAGACAAGCAGTGTCACTGATGTTATGTGACAGAACGATGAAAAAGATGACCTTCATGGATAGGAATGCACCAGTCCTATAAAGTGGATATCAAAGATGAACGAGTTTTGATATCTAAAGCCCCCAGTCCTTGCCAGTCCTTCAGGTTATTTATAGTCAATTTTGATTAGGCTAGCCAACGTTACCATCGAACTTTACAAAACTAGATGAATAGAAAAAAGGACTGGGGGGGGGGGGACTGGTCAAAACTCGGAATTTTACGGTTGTTTTACCAGTCCTCCCCAGTCCTTTTTTCTTTTCATCTAGTTTTGTAAAGTTCGATGGTAGCGTTGGCTAGCCTAATCAAAATTGACTATAAATGACCTGAAGGACTGGTAAGGACTGGGGGTTTTAGATACCAAAAAGCGTTTATCTTTGATATCGACTTTATAGGACTGGTGCATCTCTATTCATGGAACTCGAACCCATACCTTCTGCTATCCGAGCAGATGTCCTAAGCCAATTAGACTAGAAGGCGCATCTTAATCATCGTTTAGCGTCCAAGTGATTCATCATGGACGCTAACACTTGTGCTTGTAAGTTTTCGTAAAAACAGATTTTTTTATTGAACTTAAAAAGAACTCGTAGTCTTGTGATGTCACGTTGAATGTTGAATTTGCAATTTTGTTTTCATAATGAGATACAAATTTAAGAACGAAATTTTTTTATTCATACAAATAAATTTTCAATAAACGTATCTCAAGACAGAAGCTTGCAAAATTAACGAGTCGCATGAAGAACATTATTTGTGCAAAATCTCAAGGAAAAATCAAATTTCAATTTTCAAAATAATTCAAAATAATTTTTTCTAACATGAACTTTTACATACAATCAATTGGAGATGTATTTTTAAAAGCATGTATCATAAGAATAAAACGATGAAAAGAGACTGTTATATCGTAAATATGTTTCAATAATACAAAAAATAAATGTGAAGAGTTTGTTCTTTTTAAGTTAGTTTTAAATGAAGCAAATAAAGTTAATACTTTCTTTAATCAATGAGACAGTATGGAATGATTTTATTACAAATAAGGAAAAATGTCAAATAGTTATTTTTAAAAGACAAAAAAGATTAGGAAGACAAATTTTTAATAGAAATCAATATTTATTTCGGACTACTTTTCTATCGAAATACTAAATAATTGATATTCTCGAATAAAATAATGTTATAGCACACATATCGAACAAAACTTAAAAAATAACCTTTCGGAATTTTGCTTTCATAGTCATCACTGATTGCATAACGAGATTTTGGGTTATGAATGTAGATGTGAATGTGAATGTGGATGTGGAATGTTGGTATCAGTGAAGAAAAAGACGATACTCAGATTCCTGTAAAATGACAAATACTTCATAAAAGTCATGTGATACAGCGTGGATAGCAATATATTGTTGATTGATTATGTCGGTTTGGAAGAATTAGATGACGTTAATAAGGACTTTAGTGTTTCGAGCTTCTGAAGTAGATTTTCAATTTTCTCTTTATGGTCTTCGTATCTATCTTCTTTGTATAATTCAATACCTGTCGTCAAATGTTTAGTCGCTGAGACATACTGATGCATTTCTCTATAGATATTAGCTAATACGACATGGCTATCAGCTATTTCACCGTTTTTGATGTCATCATCTTCATAATCTTCGTCTATTGGTTTTTTTAGTATATATTCATGTTTCAATAATTGATATTTAAGTGCAGATGTGTAATCATGTTTCTTGTCAATATAAATTCGAACTATTGCTGTAGTAGCAATACTATAGTTATCAGCATAATTATATACTGGATATTCACATTGAATTTCTAGACTTTTGCTATAGTTTGTTAGAGCTTCTTCATAATTGAATAGCATTTCATTAAGATTAGCTATTTGATTATATAAAGAAGCGGTTCGTGTATATTGATCACTAGACGTTGAAGAGTTGGTTAATGTTTGTATTTCTAGTTTTTTATGACGAAGAGCCAACAGAAGATTTTCTGCCTTCTTAGTGTCGTCAGTATTCATATTTGCTTTCTGTATGTATAACCAACTCAATCGAACGTGTATTATAGTTTGCTGGGATTCATCACTACATTTTTCAAGTAATGATTGAGCTTGAGCGATAGCTAAATCATACTGTTTATCAGTAAATGCGTAATCTTCAACATCAAAGTCTGTTTCCTCCACAATATCCCGAATTTGTTCATAGATGTGGACAATATCAAGATAGCATTGCAATTCATCATCATCTACAAATTCAAACCAAATTGATAAAGATTTTTCATAATATTTTAACGCTTTAGCATGGTCCCTCAGTGGCCACTTAAGATTAATGGCTCCAAGACACGAAGCTTTTACAGCTGTTATCCATTTTTCTAATGGAAAAATATTCAACAATTCATTGAAAATATTGTGTATTTCATCAAGAGGTTTATTTTCAGTTTCTTTGTAGAAATCACGCAAACAATGTGCCAGTTGGTTCCTCGTTGACGTTGCCTGAAGGTGTTGATCATCCCATACCCAATCTGTTCCTAATTTTCCATTAAATTTCCAAAGTTTTTCCTTTTCGTCGTATGATATTCCTTCTTCGTCAATGAAAATTGATGTACCCATCATAAATAAAATTTCTGCTTCACTTGAAACTTCACTCAAATGTGAAATATCGGCAAATGGCTGAGACTCCTCCTGTGTATCAATTACAATTTCTAATAAAACTCGTTCCAAGCCTTCCGCGAGTGTTGACATTTGTAAGAAATTGCATGAAATTTCACGATGCAACGATGTAGAAAGAAAACTCGTATTTCTAAGCCAAAGTGGGCCTGGTCTATCACTTAATGCAGTGATTTCTCTATGTAACATTATTTGTCCACGATAACTTTTTATAATGGGATCATCTGCATGTGATATTTTGAACTTTTCATGTTCTTGTTTTAATTGATGATATAAATCTTGAACGATAAATCCAAATAAAAACATTATATGAAGATCCTTTTGACGCGCTGCACGATTTACTAGACGATATACAAATGCTTCACGTGTATACCACCAAATAGCTTTCTCTGATTTATAGTCTTTTTCGAATTCTTCTAAAATCTTCAGTTCTGATTCTTTACCTTTATAATAATCTTTCAAAGTAGTTACGAGTTTGAGTCGACAATTTTCAGGATATGGTATATTAACCAGAAGTTTCGTTAGATTCAGCCACCATTCAAATGCTCCATCAATACTATTTTCTTGTTTCAATGAGCTGACAATATTGCCATTTTTTTCAGACTTTAGATAGTTCTGAACGTCATTTTTAAGATCATCTAACAGATGATCGAGGACTGTATGGATATGTTTGACCTATTCGATAAAATAGAAGTGAAAAAAAATAAACGCAATACATTTGATATTTGGAACAAACGAAGTTACATATATTCTGTAGACAAATTTGATCTGACTTCTCAGAAAACGATTTCATGAAGAGATCGCCGAGGTCAATACATCATAAAAACTGTATTTGAATAATTGAGTAACTTAAAACAACTCATATGTATAAAAATTACATTATTTATCATAAAAAAATTAAGTACAGTATTTCAAATAGATCATCTCTTAGAGTGGCGACGTCGCTTCATCTAGTTTCCGATGTAGGAACCTTTTGGCCTTATTAAATCTGTTTAGTTAAAATATATGTCTACATGACGCAACACATTTTTCTCGTCTTATTCACGCCCAAATCTTTCATAGAAGCGAGATTAACTCTAATATGAAATCAAGCTGTGAAAATAAACTGATATAATGTTTATACCTTCTCATATTTTGAAGCCCATTGTTGATAATACTCTTTATTGTGGCAGTAGAGAAAAATAACCAATACATTTTGAAGATGATGAACTTTTGGTACAAGACTTTCTCCAAGATGACCCGATGTTACTAGAAATGTTGTACTGTTGTCTTGTTGATTTTCAAGATACTGTTGACATTTCTGAACGCTATCAAACAACTTTGTGTAGTCAACAATTTTGCGTAGGTTCTCAATTGTAACAATATTTTCATTGTCATTTATACCAACATCACACCAAACTAATTGATGAGATTCAAGATTTATTTGCTCACGATCAATTACAGTTGTAGTGTCATGTGTGGTTATTTGTGAACTGCTTGCGTCAACAACTCGTGTAGTGACAACAGGAATGGTAGCAATTGGCGAAGTACTGTTGTTCGTTGTTGTAGCAGTTGAAACCTTAGTCTGATTGCAACCCATATGATGATTTCTGAAACAAATGACTGTTAAACAAACTAGGACAGTCAGTACCATTAACTGTATGCTTTTAACATAGAGCTGATGAAAAAGAAACAAACTGTGCTGTTATAACCAAAGTGTTCCCATTTGGTTATAAGACGGAACGACGAAAGAACGATAACACTCCTTTCTAGTATAGTGGTAGTATAGCTGCCAGGAAAGCAGAAGACGTGGGTTCGATTCCTTCGAGAGGAGTATTCTTTTGTTCCGTTCTGTTGTCATGCCATCACGTTGCTTTCTCGGTGATAACAGAGTGAAAGGGAGAAGACATAATATGCGCCGTCATTTTTCACTTTTGAAAATAATGTTAGCTTACACAGAACAGCTAAATGTGTATACTCAAGACATTGGTTATCGAAGGCTCCTAATTGTGAAGAAATAATAATATTACATTGTCGAGGTGAGTAACCTTTAATTGGTAGCAAGATTTTACCAGGCTCAACTTTAACGGCAAACATCCGTTTCAGTGGGCATTGATTCGTCTCTTTATCACATTTAAATTAAGCGGCTTAATCTGTACTAGAACAGCGATATTGTAATACGTCAATATGCTTGCTTGAATTGCAGTATTTCTCTCCTTCTTTTTAACTTTTTCGTTTTTGAAAAACGTGATTGTTATCAGTGTTTGCTAACCATTATTCATATCTAATTGCGTTTCTTCTTGTGTAGCTCGTCTTTTCGTTTCATTTCTTCTTTTCTGTTGTTATGACGGTTACTCTTTTCTTCAATGTCTTTCATATCACAGAGCTCTGTTCTGTTTCTTTTTGTAGTCATATCTTCGATCAACACTAGAGCGGTAAAATCAAGGAGAACTTTTTAACAGTGGTTGTAGAAATCGAGTGACAGGACTACATTTGAGCATTCGAAATCTTTGATCAAATAAAACAATTGAAAATAAGAAGTAGGCGTGAGTGAGTGATGGATGCGAGTATAATTTATTCTTCTCTCTACTCACATCCCACACCCCATTTTTCCTGTACTTTATCTAACATTTTTTAATGTCTATATTATATCTTGCATTGCATTACTTCACTCTCTTTCCTTACTATGGAAGGATAAAGAAAATAATAGAATAAGTGTTGCCCATATTCTTTAAAGTTGTGCTGGAGATTTTCAAGTAGAAAGACAATGGTCAATTATGAAGAAGACATTTAAAGTTTAAACTATACAATCTTACCTATCTATAACAAAGCTTGTTTTTGAGAAAGACTTTTATTAATTCAAGTATATCATGTATACAAACAAAGATTATATCAATGCAATTCAGTTGAGTTTTGCGTTTTTTTTTTGCATTCTTCAAATTCATGGAGACACATTTCGTTTATATCGTTCAATTAGTTCTTGTTGACGTCGAGTATGGTAACGTCCTGAACTGGTAGTTGATGTTGGGAGGTAAGCACCTCTTTCAGTTGCATGACATCTAGATGAAGTATAGTGTGTCGAACGATATTCTTGTTCCGATGGGAAAGAATATTCAAGATCTCGAATCAATTCTTGACAAAATGGATCTTGTGCAGATACACTGGCCTTAAGTTTTTCTACTTGAGATGCAAGAATAACACGTGACTGTTCATAATCACGTTCGGCCATTGCTCTTTCGAGTGCTTCAATTGTTTCTATACGATTTCGTTGACGATCAAGTTGGTAATTTACTCGAAGAAGATCGGCTGGTAGATTAGGTGCTCGAATAAAATAGAAGGGAACCTGAGGTGTTGTTATTGAGTGTGTAGTATTTGGATCAATATACGAAACGCTGACATGCCCTAAGAAAAGCATGTAAATGATTGATGAGACAACTTCGAAAATGATCATTAAAAAAATTCCTGTCATATTTACCAATGATTTGCTTTTCAAATAGGTTTTGCTCAGTAGCTGTCTCGCTTTGTGTCGTCGTTGATTGTTGGCTAGACATATCAACATTTTGATCATCATTTACTTTGGGAACATAGAATTGAAAGACAAGATTTCGTTTTTCATCAGCATTTAGATTAGGTAATTTGATGGATAGTTTCATTGATGGAAGTTGTTCGGGTTCATATTTATATTGCGAAAGAAAATGACTGATCTTATAGTCATCAATGAATTCAACATTGACTTCAATCTTTTGTGCCATGCATGACAATAACCCTACCAACGTCATTGAAAAAGCGGTAGATACAGCTCGTTCTTCATCCTATTGAAAAGATCGATGCATATTTAGAACATTGAGATATCAAATAAGAACCTAAAAATGACACTTACAATGTATGTAAAAGTGCCATCATTTCCTTGTTCAGCTAGTTTCACTAGCAATTGTGCATTATGATCTAACCCGTAGCCGAAAGTGTAGCATTGGACTCCTTCAGGCAAAGTACTCATAATTTGAGTGTAGTCATGTTCTTGATTGTCGTGACCATCAGTAAGCACAAGTAAAGTAGCAAGTGGATTCTTAGTCTGACGGTTGACTACTAAATCGATACCCATTTGCAGACCAGATCCAATGTAGGTACCTCCTTCACTGGAAATACTGTTGATCTCAGTTTTCAAGACTTGTTGACTAGAGGAAAAAGGAGTGATGACTTATTCAATGACAATTACTGACTAGTTAACTTACTTTTGTTGAGTCATTCGTTTGAGTCCATGAGAACGATCGATAGCACCAGTGTTGAAGGAAATAATGGCCAAACGATCAAGTTCACCCAATTGGTCGACGATATCAATCAGCGTCTTTTTTAATAAGGCAATTTTTTGTCCTCCCATCGATCCACTTTGATCAACTATGCAAACAAGATCGATAGGAGCACGTGATTGCATTATTGGTTGATTATCGAATTGTAAAGCAGGCGGTGCTTGCAAAGTAATGAGTCCGTACAGATTGGACTCTTCATGTGGAACTTGAGCTTCACGTTCCAATGTTGTTATAACAGTAATCACAGGAAAATTATTGGCTTCATTCAATGAGATAACAGCAGCTTGCCGAGCAGCAATAAAACGTTCAGAAATAACTCTTGCAGCAGTCTCATCAATCAGATCTTCAACAGACGGAATAGTCTAAACGAAATGCACAAATAACAACTGAAAACATCGCTAGACATTGAGTTTTTTCAAGCTTAACTTTTCATGCTGCTTCATAACTTCACAAAATGCTTTTCAAATAGCGCTACAGAGGTAAAAGCCTATTTTTTTATACAGCTGATGAGTCTCAAATAGGATAGTTTATGTGTCAGAAGCATTTAATTTGACTTTTTGCGTGACATCAAAACTTCGTTATCTATGGATCATTCGAATCAAATGAGATAAGTCTTTGTAGAAATGAATCATAACATAGAATATTGCTTACTGCAGCTGAAGCTATCGCATTCGCATCATTGGTTGAAACTTGCCCGGTTTGAGGCAGCGGTGTTAGCTGGGATTGTGTTGACAGTTGTTGGCTAGGATTACCAAGTAGTTGAAGAACAGATGCATCAATTGTAGCTCTGCACAAAGGACATTCATTGTTTTTTGCTTGAATATTCAAAGCCAAACATTGAAAATGAAATTTATGGTTACAGGAAAGAGTAAGAAGTGGAGTACCAGGTGTCAGACTAGTAAGACATATGGTACAATCATCAGTGGCTTGTGAAGAATTGTTTGATGATGGTGTATTATCCATACTTGATCTCTTGTAATGCAACAGTAGTAAAAGAAAAATAAAAACTCAATGAATGACACGTTTTCTTTATATACAAAAGTAAAATTGCACTAGTCTTGCATCATTTTGTTCTTTTATTGTAATTACGTGTAACATACATGATTCATCAAAGCAAGTTACGCCATTATTATTGTAAACTTCTGCGTGTGTCTTCAACAGCATGAATTTTGCTGTTCCCTAACATGCAAACGAAAGGGAAAAAAGCCATCTAATGATGAAACAAAAAATCAAGCTTTCTAGGAATTTTCACTAAAATGTTTAAATTTTAAGCTACTACGATCGATGAAGTTAGGAACTCATCCACAAAGTGTAATAGAGTGTGGGTATGGATGCTACAGTCAGGAATTTATTAATTAACATCCACACACATACCTACACTCAAATATTGAATTCAGTTTTGAAAACAAAATATGTATCAAACTTTACGAAAATCTCGACGTTTTACACGCTATTTGGTGCTTCATAAATTTTTCTGAAAACTACTTACACAATATCATAGTTAAATTACGTAATTAATTCTGATACTGCACTTAGATAAAGGTGATTATTAGGCCATATTATATATATTAATGATATCGAATTCTTTTAAAAGTAGCCTCCACTGTTTTTTCAATAACTTTTGAACGCTGTTATCTGTCGAGTTCGGGTTTTCACCACTCGAAAGGGCAAGCTAGGGGACGTCTATCTGTATAAGATTCATTGAACCAAAAGATGTGGGTGTGAGTGTGTGGGTGTGGGTGTAGATGTGGATGTGGATGTTGATGTGGGTGTGGGTGTGGATGGGCGTGAGTGTATATCACGCTTAGACCCACACCCACACCCCACACCCACACCCACACCCACACTCACACCCAAAGGATATTTAGTAGATACTAAAAAAGAAGAAGAAACTGCATCGTTTTTCAAAGTTCCACAAGATCATAGTCTGGTGGTCTAAAAAATGCATATTCTTGGAAGACATTTGTGATGCTAAATTAAACGATGATTCATTCTTTTACAGGTAGTTACACAAGTATGACGTCAGATTTCAACTGCAATTATAGTTTTCAAGAATTGAACGCGGCGGAAGAGCATTTGGAAAATTATGTTATTTTTACACTTAGTGAAAATACCGATGCCAATGGGGATTCGCAAAAAGAACGTCGAAATATCTATTTATTCCACGTCGTGAAAAATGTCTATGCATTCTATGATGTTCAGAAATGTGTTGATGCACTTGTATCGCTGACTGGAAAGAAGGTAATTCTGATTTTATTGAAAAATGAACCTTTAGATGACAAGACTATATCGGAGTTGCTTAAATACCGACATGTGCTCTGTATTTACGATTGTGCATGTGATTTACCTTGGAGAAAACACTGGTCAACCATGGATTCATGTATAGATTCAGAAACGCCGATATTCACTTTACCACTAGATTTTCTCTCACAACCGTTTAATACAATTGATGAATCGACTCAGATATTTATTATGAATCAATTGTTAATTAAGTTGTTGCTCGACTTCCCAAATACTAGTCATGCAAAACAAAATTTTATTTCATATTGTCGTGAAAAAATTGATGAACTCGGAGTGACAGAAAAACAAATTGATGAATTCGAGAAGAATTACACGTCCGACCAAGCTATTCATTGGTATACAAGACCCACATTCATTTTTCGAATTCTCCGTCAAGTATGCGCTTCAAGAGATTTGAAGCTAATTTTTAGAATCCGATTCTTCATTGCTGATCTGTACTCCCAGTTAAAAACAATACATAGGGAGCAAGAGGAACACCTGTTGGAAATGAGTACCTTGCATATCTGGCGTGGTAGATTAATAAATAAAAAAGAACTTAGTTATTTTGCAGAAAACAAAAATCATGCATTTATTGCCGGTTCTTTCACATCCACCACCAGCAATGAAGATATTGCTAAGATCTACTCAGGTATGGGAGAAATTCGTGATCAAGAAAAAATACGGGTTATATTTGCAATAACTATTGATACCTCAAGAAAGCTTAGCAATCCAGTGGCTTTTATTACGAAACAAAGCTCAATTCCAGATGATGATGAAGTATTGCTGTCAATTGGATTCATTTTTAGTATGGTTTCATCAATAGAGCTTAAGGTACTTCGAAAAACGAATTAGCTTCGTTTAGATCTAATTCATTTAGGACAATTACTACATTGTTAAACTGTATAGTGGACAGCGCGAAGAAGAACAACAGCTAGAGTTTTTTGGTAATTACTTAAGGCAGCAAACAAGAATATCGAATCCGTTCCTAGCAATAGCAGTATTGATGCAGAACATTACTACTGGTCGTTATGTCTCTGAATACCTTAATCTGATGACTGAGGAGATTGCATTCATCAATGCAGAGACAGATACAGATCTTCACAATAGCGCCTCTAATAGTGAAGCCGTGTATTCACATCTAAAGGAATTCTTCATGACATTAGTAAGTATCGCCGAGATAAGTATGTTTCAACTTGTGTAAAGTGTTTATAAGGAGAGAAAATATTAATGTGAGACAATTCTAAATTTAGCTTTAAGGAACCATATAAATCGTATGTCTGTGGAATGCTGGTTTCGTTATTTTCTAGAACGAGTTGAAGAATGCCAAAATGATACGACCACTAGAACTAATGATCTATCGTCTATTTCTTCGGACGATCTCGAAGTCTAACTTTGAAGTACTGAACAAAATGGAAGGATTTCGTATCAACAATTACACAACTATTTCTCGGTCATCGTGCATCATTCAATTGATGATCCCAAGCGGTCATTCTTTGCCTATGATTTATACGTTAACTAATCGGTCCATTATGTTGAGTTTAATAAGACAATATTTGTCTTCTTACTCAAGACCAACTGCTTTAAACGCGAAAGACTTCATGGAATGGTGTGCTCTAATATCTGGCATTCATTTTCCGTTAATTCAGCTCCATTTACAACTCCTTTGCACTTCCCAGACGATTACAAAATATTCGCTCTCAAAGAGGAACATTTTCTTCTCGCAAAAACTCCATTATGCAAACTACGATACGTTCTTAAAAGACAACAGCTCAAAAATAAGTGTAGCTAATAAACAGATATTAGGCTCTAGAAGAGAAAAAATAGCTGCACTGAATGCCAACATTCCACCAAATGGGAACAGTTTTATCGTCCCCGTCATCAACAATGTTTCTGGAGACGATGACGCTCTATTGTTTTCAGATCTTATACTAGAAGATCAAGACTTAATCAGACTAACGGTTAGACGCTGGCGTAGGATTTTTGACGATTTTAGAAGTTCAAAGGACACTCAATTATGAGTATCGATAAGTGTAAATCAAGAAATAAATGGATAAACCGAATTTCTTGGGAAAGATAAAATAGCAAACGCTTATGGCTCCAGGTCCCAGGCTGTGGATGTTGATTTCTTCTCTTCCGACACTCACCTACACCCACAATGACACCCTTACGTAGGGTGTGGGTGTGGGGTGTGGGTGTAAATTAAATAGAATACAGACTGATCTATATCTCTCTGATACAAATCAATCTACTACCCAAGCAGACAATGAACGGTGATAGCAGCGTTTAAACACGTTGCAGAAGCGTTTTAATGCGTGCAAACGTGTTTACCGCTAGATTTTTCACTTTTACATCGTTTTTTACAGTTTACCCTCAAACAACTCTGGAATAAACGGTTAAAAACGTCCTATAATCGTGCTTTCATCAGCAAAACACGTTTTAACGATATATAAAAACTAGGTCGTTACATGACTATTATGTTGTTAGTAAATAGCATTTGTTACCAATTAACAGATAGTTGTAAGTGATAATTATTAAGTAGTAGATTTAACTATTTTGTGGCACTTATTTGCAGTAGAATGAATCAAAACCAAGTATCAGTAAATAAAAAACAACAAGTCGTAACTTTACGTGTAAGTGGTATACATTGATACTTGTTGCTTTAGCAGCGACCGAAAACTAATAATCAGCAACGTGTCCTTAATACTGATGAGCAATAAAAAATAGAATTTGCCATTTATTGTTAATAATTAAAAAATTTCTCGAAGGCAAAGACATTTTGTATTACCGATACGTACAAGTGAAAGTAACGTGAAATATGAGGACTCTATTCAGTCACTTTTAATAATGTTTGTGCACTCAGTTTCTAGGCATATTTTCTCTGTATGTGTGTGATAACACTTGAATTTTACCAAAAAGAAATGAAAAATAATGTTCTCTATTACATGTTGAAATCGTTCTTTATTGAATAATAAAATATATATACTTTATTTAACTCCGAATGAAGCATCAGATTAAGGTGAAAGGTTTAATATATATGCTCATGTGCTCTCAGAAAAATTTGGATATCGAGAAAAGACAAATTTGTTTGGTGTTAATGCTTCATGAACACGAAAAGCAAGTTTTTCTTTGATTTGCTGAGGTTTGACTAAGACAAATTGAGGTACTGAGCAGAGATAGCCTTGTAACACATTGGTACATTCATACTGTATATCATTAATACATAGAGTATCAGCAACCGATAGTATCTTAGCTTGTTCGATAAACAGCATAACATTATTTTGTTTAATATCGATTAGTTTTATTGCACAACGAAGAAAACCTATTCGCAGCTTGGTTGTATCATCTGAATCATGATAAAGGAGGCATCCATCATGTGTTCGACTGGTAGTTGGAAGTTTTTTGTGAGATAATCGCAGTCCATTGTAAAAGATTGTCCGATATAATTCGTATTGCCGGTTTTTAATATATGAATCAATGATAGAAAATGGTTGAATGCGATGATGAAAATGAATATCTGGAGATAAGTAGTTGTTGGTAGAACGTGGACGTGTTGGCTTCGCAGAGGAATTTATTTGATTAATGAAGAGCTTAAATGAAGGTAAGAAATTCTTTTTCTCAAATTCAAGCCAACTATGATGAAGTAGCTCAAGATTATAACAAATTTCACTTGATGGTTGACTTGGATCACGAACTGTTGGAACAAGTGCACCTGTAAATTAAATTGAAAACCGAATCTCATTTGCTTTTATTTTCGATATCAAAAGTTCCTTAGTATCGACTGGAAATATATGACTCTGATTCTTTTTCATTATGACGATCGTGAATAACTGAATACTCAATAAATCATTTGAATAGTTTGTCAAAAAGAAATCAACTCTGTCGAATGTGACTATCATCTAACAGGTAATACTTAAAAGAAGCTATGGCTCTCTATAAAATATAAAAATCAAATGGCTTTATAGAATATGCTTTTCCGTCTCAAAATTATATATAAACATAATTCAATATTGAATCTATTTTACATTTTTATTTTTATTTTTTTTATATCATACCTTAGCACATTCTATTTCAATTATCCCAATTTATATCGTTACTGATCATTATTAAAAAAAAGAATATGCCCATTAAATATTTCGACGAGTTTCTTTCACCGATATCCGAAAACATACATAACAATAAGTGATTCAAAATTGAATGTGGAATAGTTCATAATCGGACCATATTCACGAACTGATGAAGCAACATGAGCAACCGAATGTACGACCGATACGATGTGTCGTTTCTAGAAAAGTGACGTTTTGCTATTAAGATGACGTAGCTTTCTTATTAATCGGGTGCTCACTGTGTATAAATATTCGAATTCTTGATTGAAGTACTTGAGCAATGCATCAATTTTTTTGATCATTTCCTCGTCGATATTTCTTGCGTCTGCCAAATGAAGAGAAAAGGCTAATGCTTGTAAATGTTTGTACTGATTATTGTTTAATGCAAGTTGAAAACAACTATACAAAAAAACATCAAAAACACAATTTTATTTAAACAAAGATAATCAAATAAACACTGACTTATAACCCATTAAAAGACATAGCCTTAATTCATTCTCTTTCTACTGATGATAGTATTGCAGATATCTCGGCACTCGATAAGTGGAAGTCGGAAAAGAATTGCATTAAAAGCAATTTCAACTTCTTTTCGTTGATTAAAAATACTTATACTAATTGTTGTATTTTTTCTATCAGATGGTAATTCTAGCCAAATTTTAAGTAGTTTGAGCTAGAAACAAAAGAAAGAAAGATTGATTTTAACATAAAGATACTTTAGACTATGTAACAAAGTTGATCAATAAAAAAGAAGTGTTTGTTGTATGCTACAAAAAACTGTATAAACAACAGTATCGACATATTTGTTAAATCAATGACTAGAAATAGATTAGTAAAGAGAATAATGAGGATAATAGCTTTTCTAATTCATTCAGTTTTTTTAAGATGCTTATAATGCTAACGTATTTATTGATTAATTTTATCTTTGTATAGTATATACTCGAAGATGTTTGTTTCTTGGAGAAAAAAAGATTACATTAAGAAAATGGTGATTCGAATGATAACTATAGCGATATATATTTGTTTCTTAAAATAATCAAAAAAAGAAATAATTTTTTTAAAGAAAAGCAAGAATTTTTGATATAGCGAAAGTTGTAACTCCAAGAAAAATATAATCTTGATGGATGATTTTTAGAAATAATGGAAACCACTGTCACATTCATTTTAAAAGACAAAGACAATTGTGCTGAGAAAAGATAAAAGAATGCACAAGTAACTTACAAATATTCCAGAATATAAGTTGTGTAAAGAATCTGTTAAAAATGATTGTCCCATATTAAAAAGACGAAGTCTTCTCAATGCACACGGACCAAAATGTCCGTTGGCTTCGTCATTGTTAGCACCTGTTAACGAATTACGACGTGCACGTTGTTTTTTATTCTATTATAATAAAAAGAGAATCTGAGTTAAAAAGCAGAGAAATTTGTTTGCATACTTTTTCTAAAACTTTCATAGCTGCATCGTAGGTGTGATTCGAACGAAGATGAGGTGGATTTATTTGATCAAGTGGAAAACAACGAATGTGTCCTTTTCCTGCAGGAACACTTTTGCCTTGACATATCGAAAAAATATAGTTATTAAAGAATAATAAATCTTTAAAAAAAGTTTTATTTACTTACCAACTACTTGGCATTTAGCACACCCATAAAAACCCCCAATATCAATCATATTCTGGATGATGGATTGAGCTGGTTTATCTGAAACAATTCCAAGTAAATACACCGCAACACGACTAACAATAAGACTTGATGAAGAACGAGTATCATTTGGTGATGGTAAACATACATCAATACTATCTTCGAATTCAATTAATTGATCAACTAGAATATCTAACAATGGCTGAAACTCAGCTCGTTTGGGTTTTTGTGAACCATAAGAAATCATTCCAATAATCATATTAGGTAATTGAAAACGAAAATCACGTGGAACTTCATTAATTACAATCATAGTTATCCATAATGAACGTGGAATTTTCTGAACCAAAGCACCATCAGAATTGAGAGTTAAAGTGATGAAGAGGGGTTGTTCCATTTCACGAATACTTGAATGTGCAAGTCCATCTACAACATCAGTCATATCACCATCGTTTGTTCCTGTGTGTATCAACGGTATACGTTCTAAAATGGATTTGATTTGCTCACTAAGTGTGAACATATAGTTAACAGTTGGTGCTCGAACATATCCAGGATGGCTAGTACAGCTTGAAACTGGACATTTTTCTGTATCCATATTAAGTCTGTAACATGTTGGACAGACAACCGCAAGTTTTAGTAGAAATTTTAATATACCAAGTGGGTTTACTAATCGATATATCGATCTGTAATCAGCTGGAACATTTTTTACACCAAGTAGATGTAATAAACGACAAATATCTGTGATGGACGATTTGGATAGTTGATGATGATGTCGAAATAATGAAAGAAGAACTGCTATTTCCAGAGTAGTGTGTGTACGAGAATGATTCAAGCTAGTTTCCTCTTCCTCATCTTCAGAACTTGTACTGCAGCTGTTTGATGATGATGATGGTGATGATGATTGACCTTTCTTATAACTACAAAAATTTTGATCTGACTGCACCTCGTTGCTGTTGTCAGATAATTCATCAATATTTTGTTCTCCTTCAGAAATTATTGATTGCCAATCAACATCATTATCATCTAAATCTTCTGAATCAAATGGGATCATATGCTGTTGAACATTATTGATATTTACATCAAGAACATTTGAAGATTTTGAACTAAAAATATTATTGGACGTAGATGATAATGTAACGTGCCAATCAATATGTGAAGAGACGTTAGGAAATAGACTTAGTAGTTTGCGATGATAAGCAAGAATATTTTGTACACGTTCATTTATAATCAGTGGTGGATGAGATGTATGATGAATAACCTGTGGTATAGCTGAATATGTTGAAGAGCTAAAAAGATCACACTTCTTTCAAATAGTTAAAAAACACTGTCAAATAGGGGTGTGGGTGTCGATGTAGATAATTAGGAGAGACACCAAGCCACCCACCCTCACACCCACACCCACACCCAGCCACACCCACACCCACACCCACACCCCACACCCACACCCTCTAGTTTCCAAAGGCCACTGGACTCACTCTTTGGTGTGGATGTAATTACTCGACGGCTGCCATCCTCCGTCATATTATTTGTTTGGCACAATTAACTAATCTAACTATAAATTCGGGTGCGTTTTGGTTCGATCAATTTCTTGAATTATAAAGTATTACACCCAATATTCAAACATTAAAACTTTATTCTATACGTTTGTATCAATCAAATCCAGTGTCAGTACAGCAAACTGAATTTTTTCGTTTGGTACGCAATAGAAACAAGATTACAAGTTTGGCTATTTCTCATATTTGTTCATTAGATGAATATAAACTAATTGTCGCTTTGTGTCTTCGATTACAACATAAGATACTGAATATTTCAATAAATGATCTTGAATCCATTTTTAAATTACTATTGATGAAAACTAACGCAAATACTCGTCATTTATTCTCATTGTGTCTTCTAAATGCAAATACACTAATGTATGAAATATTAAAGATTATGATCGATTCCAAAAAGTTTCGATAACTATTCAATCAAATTAGTCGATAAAAAATTGTATTTATAGTGGTAACATTGATTTCTGACATCGTCTTTCTACAGACTGTCATAAATAAAATATAATAAAATCACTTTTGTTTTGGGATATGAGTGTGAATATTGGTCTGAACAATAGCTATAAACACACTTGACATCCTTCTTTATTGATAAAGTACACAAATATTAATTTATTTCAGCTATTGACCTATAGTTGTATTTACTTTGTCAGTGAGAGAATTAGATTCCGATAATACCCTGATCGAATTTTATTATTAATAAGTATGGTACATATGATGAAAATTTTTTAAGTTTCGTATGTTATTCAATCTATTCATGTGGAATCATTTCAATTATTGAACTAAATTGAAAAAGATGAAGAAACGTTTTGATTAATATCAACAAAAAGAATTTGTTTATCAATTTCCATATTTGAGTATGAGTGTGTAGGTGAGAAAAGGACTTATCCATAGACATACCTTTGTACTCAGGCATCTATGTACATGCACACAAAAACAAAAGTTTTTTTTTTCTAACGTTCTTTCCCTTAAAAAAATCAACATATTTGTTTCACTTTCTGAGTTCTTTTTTAATTCAAGAATTCTATTTTCATTGTATGAAATCTGTACGATAATGGTAAGAGTGAATCAACTTCTACCACTTAAAGATTGATAATTTTGAAGTTTCATTTTCATTCCTCTCCATGGTAAGGTAAAGAGACATGCAAACTGTTGTTACATTAGTTCACATTTTGTGATCTATGGTTTTGTCTTTGTTGAGTCTTGATGATATAAGAAAGTTTTTCTAAGACCACATATTCAACAGCAGCAACACCAGTGATAAAAAGAAACTGTTGAAGCTAGAGAAATTTTTTGAGATATTCATAACATCCACTCATTCAAAATTTTTTCCTCATTAATTTAGATGTGACCATTGAAGAATCAGAAAAATTTTTTTAGTATTCTTTCTCTCAACTCTCTTACTCTGCAGAATAAGAGATTTACCTAGAAAGCCAAAGACTTTGGAAGAAAAGTGTTTTAGTATTCAAATAGGTGTTTGTACCAAATAAGTACCGAAAAGACATGATTTTTGCTAAGGAAGACCTTTTTAGTGGAAAAATAGTTATTTTATTCAAAAAATGGTATTTTACTCAAAAACTAAATTTTTAAATGTTTTAATAAAAATCAATGAAATAGATAAAAACGGACTTCCAATAAAATAAAACATATTTGTGAATCACTTGTAAACAATATTACTTAATTGAAACAAGATTTGAAAAGTCGTTTGTGAATGACACCACCAAATTTTGACGTTTTTTATCATTGCTTCCATGTTCCATTGATGGTATAACTAGAAAAACCTTGCAGAGGAGCAGACGGAGTCAACCATCATTTGTGACTGGATAAGAGGCGTTTTCGATAAACTGATGGATACAGTTTGAATATTAGTATAATCGTTAAGAAGTTTATAACAAATAATGACCAATTTACATAATTAGATAATTTATGATATGTTTTAATTGATGAACAGTCTTCTAAAACAATTTGGCAACAGAAGAATCGATTTGCAAAATTCTTTCCTTATTCATTATGAAGTAGAGTCAACAAAGTACACTCTAAAATTCCTCGTGTAATTTTTTGTTTTTAGCTTCCATTACAGCATCAGTTGTGTTTTTCTTAATCTGCAAATCGAGTCATCTTTTGAAGACTAATTAGTAATGTAGAAAAGAAATGACAGAATCGAGGGATTTTCACATAGTCATATACGGCTACAAACATTCTAAAGCGATTGTTTGATCATGTAAAAGCATCGCATAAATATAAGTGAGGCGTGTGGGTGTGGGTATGAGTGGGGTGTGACTGTGGCTGTGGCTGGGTGTGGGTGAATGTGGGTATGAGTGTAAGTGGATGTTGGGGTTGGCTGCTCCTAGTTCACAACCATACCCTCTCACATCCTCACCCACACCCACTCACACTCACATCCTTTTCAAATATCTCTTAAAAATCCTTCTTGGTGCATATATTTTATTAGAATTAAAACTTGCGAAAAATACAGAAAAAAATAAAGGAAAAATCCACAAAGAATCAAAAGCAAAATTCAGAAAAAACAAATGTTAAATATGTCAGAATAACAGACTAAGGAACTAACTACCTTATAATATCCGATGATAATAATAGATGATGGGATTGCTTCCTTTATGACGTGTGTGCGTATTTGTGTTACATTTCCTGCAAAGAAAAAGAGTGAATTAATCTAATATTATAAAGCACTCGAACCGATAGTCTCAAAATAGGATGCATGAATGATGAAATAAAATATCAGAGACATTATCTCGATGAATTATCATTATAAAACCGTATTAACACAACATACCTGGCTCATTGAACACTCTATTCAGATTCTTCTCACTTCGAAGAAATAATAATGGACCTCTAGCTATCATCAAAGACCACACGGCAAGTGGATAATTCATACTAATGTACAATTCAAATATTTTGCTCAATGCGAAGCAAATATTTAGAGTTGATTACATGATCGACGAACAGACGGTAGATGAATAAATCATAGAAGGATTCTATTCATATATTTTGCTGAATTCGAAGCAAATATTAGGAGTTGATTCCATGATCGATAAACACACGACAAACGAATAGATCAAACAAAGGTCCTATTAAAATATTATGCTCAATTCGAAGCAAAGGCCGGAAGTTGATAACATCGTCGACGAACACACAACAAATGAATAATTCATAAAAGAATTCTATTCAAATCTTTTGCTCAATTCGAAGCAAAGATTTGAAGTTGATTACATCATCGACGGACACATGACAAATGAATAATTCATACGAAGATTCTATTCAAATATTTTGCTGAATTCGAAGGAAAGATTTGGAGTTGATTACATGATCAACAAACATACGGTAAATGAATAAATCATAGGAAGATTCTATACAAATATTTTGCTCAATTCGAAGCAAAGATTTGGAGTTGATTACATGCATCCCGAACACAGGACAAATGACTAGTTCATAGCAAGATTCGACTCAAATATTTGCTCAATTCGAAGCAAATATTTAGAGTTGAATACATGATCGACGAACACACGGTAGATGAATAAATCATAACAAAATTCTACACAAATATTTTGCTTAGTTTGAAGCAAAGAGTGGGAGTTAATTACATGATCAATGAACACACGACAAATGAATAATTCATACCAAGATTCTATTGAAATAGTTTCCTCAATTCAGAGGAAAGATTTGAAGTTGTTTACATGATCGACGAACACACAACAAATGAATAATTCATAATACAAAGGTTCTATTCAAATATTTTGCTGAATTCAGAGCAAAGATTTGCACCTTATTACATGCTCGAGGAATACATGAAAAATGAATAATTCATACGAAGATTCTATTCAAATATTTTGCTCAATTCGAAGCAAAGATTTGAAGTTGATTACATGATCGACGAACACACGACAATTGATTACTTCATACCAAGATTCTATTCAAATATTTAGCTGAAGTCGAAGCAAAGATTTGGAGTTGATTATATCATCGACGAACACACGACAAATGAATAATTCATAGAAAGATACTACTCAAATATTTTTCTCAATTCAAAGCAAATATTTGCAGTTAATATCATGCTCGAGGAACACATAACACATGAATAATTCAAACAAAGAATCTATTAAAATATATTGCTCACTTGAAAGCAATTTTTGGAGTGGGCTATATAATCGAAGATCGGTCGACATATGAATAATACAAACAATCAAGATTTTATTCAGATATTTTGTTCAATTCGAAAAAGACAAAGATGGCTATATGATTGATGAACACACGACAAATAAATAATACGTAGAAAGATTCTATTCATATATTTTGCTGAAATCGAAGCAAAGGTTTGCAGCTAATTGTATCATCAGTGAACACACGAGCAATGATTAATTCATATGAAGATTCTATTCAAATCTTTTGCTCAATTCGACGCAAAGATTTGGAGTTGATTACATCATCGACGGACACACGACAAATAAATAATTCATACGAAGATTCTAGTCGAATATTTTGCTCAATTCGAAGCTATGATTTATAGTTTATTACATCGTCGACGAGCACACTACAAATGAGTAACTCATACCAAGATTGTATTGAAATATTTTGCTCACTTCAAAGGAAAGATTTGAAGTTCATTACACGATCGATGAATACACGGGAAATGAATAATTCAAACAGAGCTTCGATTCAAAGATTGTGATAGCTCGGTAGAAAAGGGTTGAGACTGATAAGATGACCGAATATCACATGTCAAATGAAAAGTTTTTATAATTTTTTTTTCAATTATCTTGCTCGCTTCGAAAATAGATAAAAATGGCTATATAATCGATGAACACAGCTCAACTGAATAATTCATAGAAAAATTCTATTCAAATATTTTGGTCAATTCGAAGCAAAAGAATTGGAATTGATTACACGACCCATGAATACACGACAAATGAATAATTCATACCAAGATTCTATTGGAATATTTTGCTCAATTCAAAGCAAAGATTGGTGTTGATTACATGATCGACGAACACACACGACAAATGAATAATTTATACCAAGATTCTATTTAAAGATTTTGCTGAATTTGATTGAAAGATTTGGAGTTGATTAGATAAACAAAAAACACATGATAACTGATTACTTCATACGAGGATTCTATTGGAATATTTTGCTCAATTCAAAGCAAAGATTGGAGTTGATGACATGATCGATGAACATATGAAAAATGAGTAATTCATAATAAGGTTCTATTCAAATATTTTCTTCTTCTTAGAGAAAAAAAATTGTAATTCATTATTGGATCGACTAACACACGACAAATGAATAATTGAAACAAAGCTTCGATTCAGATATTTTGGACACTTTGAAGCCATACTTTTAGAGGCACTAATATAGTTGGAGATGATATGGCAAATGAACACTTCGTAGCTTGAGGGTTCTATTCGAATACTTCGCTGTGTGATATATGTAGCGTCTGTGGCGTCTTCAAAAACAAAAATCATGCGCATCTTGATTCGCCGCCGCCTGTGGCATGTAGATTATTGCCATCAACACCAATAGGACGATGAAATAAACTATTTGCTTGATCTTCTGCATTGTCGTTTATTGCTGTTCGATGCTTGAGGAGAGAGTGATAGATGAATATGAGCAAGTATGTAGATGGTATAGTTCTACTGTTGTGGTTCGGCTTTATATATACGTCGAATGCGGAGCAAGGAGGAATCTATGAAAAAACAACAGCTTTTTTCATGGATTGAGAGAGAGAAAGATAAATTTACTTTTTTTGCTCGTAGAGTGAGAGAGAGAGACAGATTCATTTTTTCTCATAGGCAGAGCTGTTTATTTTCATTAATGGTAGAAAAAAAGCGCTCTCATTGCCTCTTCTGCTCGCTTGGAGAACGGACGTATGTGGATAGGTCCATGGAAAGAATGCTACTTTTTGGAAGATATCACGAAGTCTGTTTTTGATATATTTCTTCGACTGATAGATGTCTGCATAGTTCTTTGAACACAAAAGGCTCGAATCTTTTATGCGTTTTGGAGAAATCATCCGAGTACGGGGACCATTTATAGGTGATTTGCAGATGCGAACTCAGATTATATTTCGGTTACTTGAAAACGAGTTGTGATTATATGCTCGCATTCTGTACTTCAAGCCAAATAAAAAACAGAGTGTTTTTCACTTGTTTCTACTTTCTAGGAAGATATTAGGTGGCCTACAGCACACACAATCACTGACTTTTAGATGAATGATCGTTGAAACTTTTCTTTCTTGCCTTTTTGTGGTAAATGAAGTGTAATCACGAGAGAGCGAGACTCTCTGTTACTCTTTCTATTGTCAACAAAATCTATCTTCATAGTATTCCCGCCGTGATTAGCTTAGGTTGATTCGAAATGAGAAACCCGAATTAAAGCATCATACAAATTTTCTTACCCGACCAAGATACCGCATTCAGGCAACAGTGTCCCATGCAAGAAAGTACGCTCTGTTCTTAGAAGAAGGTTTTATGCTCGATTTATGTGTATCATCTATATTTGACTAGATCATGCATATGACAGACTTGAAAAATTAAAAGAGAAATAGCTTGGTGAATGCTCAGATGGAGTTTTATGCTAATGAGATTGTGCGCGATTGAAAAGAGCTAGATGTTCTTCGATATTCGATCGTTTTATCATGACGAACGCCAAACTCATGCATGCCACGAAACTCTCTTATCTCTCCTACCCAGAAAGAAAGACCGCTTGGTGAAGATGATTTAAATTTTAAATCGATTTTGAAAATTCATATAGCCCTTTCCTTTCAATGCTTCAGAGAGTCTACTGGGTCTAAGAATCTACCAACTAACAAGCTTCTACCAATTAATAATCAACAGGTCTGCGCTCCTAATGTTCGACAAGATGGCTACGCATCTTCGGATCTACCGGTAATGTGGCGATGGATATGACGATTCGCGGGTATACATCGCTGGCGATCGGTAGAATGTCTACGCTTCTTCGAATCCACGAATCCAGTGGTCTTCAGACTAGAAATGGTGTGGGTGGATGTATGGGTGTGGCTGGGGTGTGGGTGTGAGTGGGTGGTGCGGGTGTGAGTGGGTGGTGCGGGTGTGGGTACGTATGGGTGTAGGTGTGGGTGTGCGTGTGGGTAGGTGTGGGTGTGGGTGTGGGTGTTCCTCTTCTCATTCATCCACACCCAGACCCACATCCATACACCCGCACCCATACACCCACACCCACACCCACACCCACACCCTACCTATATGTTTATCTACCTATCTATCTACCTACCTATCTATCCGTCTATCTACTTACCTATCTATTTATCTACCTTCCTACCTATCTGTCTATCTCTCTATCTACCACTTCTTTTTTTGTACTAGTCTGACGTTTCTAAAACCAACTATTTAGGTACATTTGAGTAGATGTACTTTGGTATAAACGTAAAATTTTTATTCACTTTATAATAAAAAATCAACAGAAAAATAACTTCCTGAGGAGTCCCCGTGGAGGGACTCCCCAGGGAGTTTTTAATTTTCTCCCACTGCCTAAAACCTTGGGATTCCCTTAAATATTCCCAAGGTGACTCCCTAGGGACTTCCTGGGGAGTTCTTATCTTTCGGGATTCACTGGGGAAAATAAAGGTGATTCTCTGGGAATTCACCAGGGAGTTCGCATTTTTGAGGGGAGTCACCGGTGATTTTGCGAGTGGGAGTCGACTAGGGATATTTGTGGACGCTTTTTGGTAAAATAATTTTTTTTTTCTAATTCGTTCTTAATTTTAAAAAGGAGATAAAGTCGATAGATCTACGCAGCGTAGAGAGTTTTAGACTACATCGTTGCGTTCTAGAAATTTTTCAGAGATAGTCTTTGGACTAAATCGTCTTGTGTCATCGCAAGAAACATTAAGATAGAATAACTGAGCCATTTTGAATCAAGCAGTGATGTTTGTTCTCAGATCTAACGTAATTTTACTTCAGTCGGAAGAAAAAGAATTCCCCAACGCTATCTGTGAACTCTGTGGCAACTTAACTTAAAATATTTGAAAACTTTTTTCGTCTGACTTAAGAAAAATTACGTTAGATCTGAGAACAAACATCACTGCTTGATTCAAAATGGCTCAGTTATTCTCTCTTAATCTTTTTTGTGATGACACAAGACGATTTAGTCCAAAGACTATCTCTGAAAAATTTCTAGAACGCAACAATGTAGTCTAAAACTCTCTACGCTGCGTAGATCTATCGACTTTATCTCCTTTTTAAAATTAAGAACGAATTAAAAAAAATAAATTATTTTACCAAAAAACGTCCACAAATATACAATACAAACTGGTCGTATAGGTAAATTTCTAATCGATCGAATTTAACATAGTTTATATCCTTATCTTTCATCTATGAATGGTGAATATTGCAACTTGAGAATCCTTTTCTATGAAAAGTTATCGAGAAAACGTGAACTGTCCTTATCGCATCTTTCGGCTAAAGCTGTTTGTGGATTTTTTTATACATTTTTTAAATAAAATGCAAAGAAAGGAATAAAATATTATTAAAAAATAATAAAACTATCAAAAAATCTATCAAACTGAATAAGTACTGTTGGAATCCGGATCGATTTAAGAAACCGCCGAATAACCGCGGTAAACCGGCGGTAACCGGAAAAAACCGCCGGATAACCGGCGGTAAACTTCTCAGTTGTACGATCGGTATTCCGCCGGTTAATCGGCGGTTTTTTTCCGGTTTGTATCACATGGGATGTGTTTATTCCTAAAGAGAGGCATAATATGGCGCCATCTATTGGACAAACCGTTTTTTTTTCAAATATGTTTTTTTAAATTCAAAATATATAATAGAAATAATATAGTTAGTTTGTAGTTTAATTGATTATTTTCTGCATATTAGATAATATCCTAATAATCATTATGTTTCATTGGTTGTCTCGTCTTCACCTTGTTTAATATGCCTATTTAACAACATCAATAAAGTGAACATCTTTATACAGTTTTTGATATTCTTACTTTATCCAATTATAAGTATGTTGTAATTGTATAGTTTTTGCATATATAAAGAAATAAGCTGCTTGTTCTTTTTATTTAGAAGTTCCAAAATGAAGAAAATGATAAAAAAGAAACTCGGGAATACATTTAAGTCAATTGTTGTCAACTATGATTTCGAACGATTGAACAAACCTGTACTTAAGCAGCTGAAAAAATTCACCATGTCCACATCATTATCAAAAACTTCCATAAAACGCAAACCGCTTCTAATTGTATTTTATTTTCGTAAAGGTGGTACGTAATTAAAAGGAAAACTCATGTCGAATAAGAAGAACGATTCAGAATTGAAAAATCGCCTATATGATGTTGCGGAGTAACTCGAGCAGCATCCAATAGTATATGTTATTTTTCGATTTTGCATAGTTGACTTTTCCCAATTTTTTTTTAAATTGTCTTTTATTATTTCTTTTGTTTCACAGAAATTCCGGTTTCACCTCGTGTAACTCGACAACCAAAACAGAAGAAAAATATTGTGAATAATAAAACTGATGATCTACCTGTAGATTCTTGTAAGTATTTTAAAAAAATCTATATTTTAAATTAAGACATGAGTATCAGTGTATTTTTTTTCAATCATAACCACTATCATGATAGGATGAATATAGAGGAAATGTAAATTATCTATTATATGATAAAATAAAGTAACATAATAATTTAGTTTCTTGAAATTTTATGATGAAAGATAATCATCAATTCTCTGTACTTCGTCAAGATGGAGCTAAAGTTTAGGAGGACGATAAAGCAAGAAAAAAGCAATAGGAAATTTAATTATAATGAGATAACGATGAAAACAATTGATGGAAAAATTTTTTTCAGTAACAAAAAAGACAATTCTTTTCCCAAAAGATATTCGATTTATCACATGTAAAGTTAAAATTTATAAATGAATACAGCATTTTCAAATGTAATTGACAATTGAACAGCTAATTTGAAAGTATGCTAAAGAAAATAGCTATTTCCGGTGAATTATGCCATTTTTCGAGTCAGCTTTATAAACAAAAATCTTAACATACATTTGTTTAGAAGAAAAAAAGGTTTTTTTTTAAAATCCCCATTCAAATTAATATCTTATTTGAGCTTAAAAGATATCAAAATGCAAATATTAATTTGTAAACAATTTATACGATACAAATTCATTAATAGATCACTTTGAGAAAACATCAATTCAAACGATGCTGATATAGCAAGAACATACATGGTTTTTCTAGAAGGGTTATTAAGAGATTTCTATGGTTGGTCTGTTAGAGAAAACAAATATATTGATTAAATTTTTATTCTGTGCAAAATCGTCAATTTATTTTAAATCTAAACTTGGCTTGAGTTTTTTCATTGTATAGAATAATTTATTATAAAGTTTTATTAACATTCGAAATAATTCGTAGATTTTCATATAGATGTATATTTGTTTCAAAACTTATTGATAATAAATACTATGTATTTTTACTTTTATTTAATCAAATGGTAATGAATAAAAATATTTTTTTCTGTTGCAGCTTCTCATCTTGATGCAGTTTCATTCGATAGATCAATATCAAATGATATAATTGAAAATACAAATATGTAAGTTAATACTTTTAAATTAGCATTCATACTTTATTTCTGAATTAATAAGAAGAGAATATTAAAGTTTTTTTAATTATGCTGTGATTATATCAGTTTCACCGCTAAGAAAAACTATTGATGTGTGTTTTTTTTTGGATTTGAGTATAACTGTGAATTTCCATTGATTTACTTATTAAACAAGTCATAAAAGTTCTAAAATAAATTTTTGTAACGTAGTTATATTTATAAATAAAGTACAGTAAAGAGATATTTCTGGGTCATAACATTGAATTCATCAAAATTTCTTTTACATATTTCAAAAACAAAAAACTTTCAATTATATATAGATTTAACATAACAGTTCCTAATTTATTTCATGTTATGATGGAGAGCACATTAGGAATCAATCATACAAATAAATTCTAAATTACCTGAACACATTTTATAAATACTATCTAATTCAAATTTACGAGTTTTAAAAGAGAAATTTTTAGATAATTGATACGTAACTTTTTTGTCTGTTGTAAATTAACAACGTGGTTTTTTGAAACTAATATATTATCAAAAAAACGGATAGAACGATTTTCTAATTGATAAAGCATAAAAATAAATTAGGATAAATAGGTTTATACTTGAGTAAATGTGCTGCTTTATTCATTAGGATTTACATTCGATGAACTAATGTCATATGTTGATTATTTTTAGGCTGAATACCAGCGAAAATGTGCTATCACCAGAAGGAAATGAATCGTCATCAGATGTTGCACATAACGATGTTTTTGTTCATATTGATGATGTTGTACATGATGATGTTATTGCACATGTTAATGATGTTGCATATATCAATGATGTTGCACATAATGATGTTATTGCTCACATTGATGATATTGCACATGATGATGTTATTTTAGGTTTAAATGATGTTGCACATGATGATATTAATGCACGTATTAATGATATTGTACATGCAACAACAGTTGATCACTACATGCATGATAATGATTTGCCGGAACATATACGTGCATTACAAGAAGAACGACAAATAAGCCTGTATCACTTTAACCAGAAGATAAAAGCAGCACGAAAAAGAAAAAGAAGGCTGCAAAAAGAAATAAAACAATTAATTGAAGATAAAGAAGAACAGGATTTGAAACTTTGGAACGAGATCAATGAAGAATACAGAAAATGGAGGAACACTAAGTAAGCATGTATTTTAAATTAAAAACTAGATTTTTTATCTTTTTTTTTCTTATATAGGCCAATGAGAAAAAAGAAAAAAATAAAAAGGATTGGTACAAGCAAAAAAAATGTAAATATTATTGTTATATGTAAAATTTTTAAATCTAACATAATTCTATGTTTTTTTAGATGTGATATTTGGTGGTTTTGAAATTGAAGTTCTTCTTTTGGTTTTCATTGTTCCTGTATCTTTTTGTTGTACTGTTTAAACTAATAATGTAAATAAAAATTTATTTATGTTAAAGAATAAAATTTTAAAACGTTGAAGTGGATCTTTTGATATTTTCCATATTTGCAATTGACTATTTTCTTAAAAAGTGAATATTAACAATAATTTAGTTAATTGCAACAAAGTTTTATCTTAGAAAGTGTTTGAATTAATATTCATTTGATAAAAATATTAAATAACTTTCAAAACTTTACATTTTCTTTTTCGAATTCAATTCGAAGATATTGTTCATATAGCGAAATGTTAATTAACTGAATAAACTGTAATAACTATTTTCTAGAAATATGTTCTTTGAAATAAACTGGAAAATGAAATAGCTCTAATATCTCCATTGAAGGTCGAAATTTTTTGGAGCAAAAGCCAATGCATTAGAAATGTTTTAGAACCCGATCTGATCATGAGACTTTTTGGAATCTAGATTCGCTGTATTGAACTTTTTGGTGTCTGATTCAGATGTAGAATCGTCTGATAACAACTTTAATAAAGTTTTATTATTGAAAATCGAAAATCATTTCGAAGATGTAACCTATAACTGCTCTATTATTTCTATTCAAAGACTAACATACCTGAAATTGGATATGCTAGAGCTTGTTTACTTATGAAGTTTTTACTTTGATTAGGATCTTCTTAGAGTTGAGCCCTATTCAACGATCTTTAAGCGACATGAAACGACGCAATAAACGACAGAATAATTTTATTGTTTCTTAATTCCAAGATAAAATTATTCATAAAGAAATTTGAATAACACATTTCGTTACTATTTTATTATCAGCTCGCTAGGAAAACTCTAAATCAATATGAATAAATATTTATGTTTATGATATATGGATGTTGCAATAACTAAATAATTCTATACATGATCAATATTTGACTGAAAGATCATTTTATAGAATTTTATTGATACAGACATGATACCACGTAAAGTCTGCTTTAGCAGATAAGATCAACTTTTTCGTTCGTA
Source organism: Rotaria sp. Silwood1 (assembly GCA_905250075.1). Classification (NCBI taxonomy): domain Eukaryota; kingdom Metazoa; phylum Rotifera; class Eurotatoria; order Philodinida; family Philodinidae; genus Rotaria; species Rotaria sp. Silwood1. The sequence continues at coordinate 118,961 of CAJNOP010000534.1, forward strand.
TAACGAAATATTTCACAAGCTAAAGATACAACAAGAGTTTTGTGCACCTATCCATTATGTTTGAGTGGGAATAAAAAGAATAGGCAAACCTTCCCCGCAATACCTTCACTGCAGTCCTATTTTATGTAGGGGTGTCATTTTTCTTTTACTTTAAAATTAATATAAATTATCGGTTATTTATATTTAAAATAAACATAAATAATTCTTTTTTTCATAATTTATATTTAAAAATAAATTACGATAAGTTTTATTTATTGATAAATATAGATTGACACCTCTCATGCCGACATAAATATTGAAGAAGATGATAATATTGAATAAATTTTATTAAACATAAACACCATACCATAGTCAGTAGCGTTTCAGAAGAAATCATTAACACATTGGGCACGATGTGGCCCACCGGTGGGCCACGCTATGGTTTTACGAGTAACTGTATAGAAGAACACTTTCTTTTGATTTTTTCTTAGGCACGAGGTTATAAACATGAAGTGTCAGTTGTTCTGTGTTCAGTGCTTTATTTGCGTCCTTTATTCCATAGGATAATGCTTGTCATTAAAACACTCTAGACAAAAAAACTTATCACAGTCAGAACAAAAAGTTTTCACTTTCTTTGCTGCCGCATAGCTTGCTTCTCTTGACTGTTGTGCCTTTCCCTTCGCATAGCAGCTAGTACATCGTCTGCCAACATTGCGCGTAGATCCTTCCTTTTCTTCGAGCTTGTGATCAGCGAGTTTGTGCTTGGAATGACTTGCTGATTGTTGTATCGGACCAGGTTTTAGCTTCTCGATTGGCGCACCAAGGAGTAAAGATTGTACAAGACTTTCTTGAAACTGTAAAATCTGTATGTTGCTCGCCGCATAATTTTCCTTGTAAATCAGATAACTATTAACCACTGCAGTTCCGAATACCAATTCAAATGCCACCTTTTTATACCATTTTATTGACCGTCTCAGGCATGTGTGGTATGTTGATAGTTGATCTGATAAATCAGTACCTTGTCTGCCTTCATTGTAATCGAGAACAACTTGCGGCTTCATGATGCGTTCATTCAGTTTATTGATTTTTCCGGTGTTCACCACAGTTGCTGAATGAAATGGTTTAGTAGATATCATCAGAACGTCTCTTTTATCTTTCCACTTGATCAATTTTACACCGATTTTGTTCTGGAGCCCATAAACCTCACCAGGCTTGAGCTTTTTCTGAACAACTTCATATCCTGATCCAGTACGATTACTTCTCAATGTTCCAATAAGATACGTATCCTGTTCCAACAAACGTTTTGCTAGAGAAATACTAGTAAAGAAGTTGTCAGCCACCACGGTTCGATAACATCCCGAAAGACCATTCAATAGATTCATTACGACTGCTTCAGCATGTCCACGACCTGCCATAGGATCTTGCTGACCAGTATAGATCACATAATTCCAGGTGTATCCATTGGTAGCCGCTAGCTTGTATATCTTTACGCCGTACTTGTGTGCTTTTCCAGGGATGTATTGTTTGAACAAAAGTCTGCCTCGCCATGGTACCATACTTTCGTCGATGCTAATAACTGAGCCAGGCATATATACTGATGAAAACCTCTCTTTGAGTAAATCTGAGAGTGGTTTCAACTTGAACAGCCTGTCGTGGTCCGAATTCTTGTTATTGTTGTTTGTAAAATGCCAAAATTTGAGGAGTAATTCAAACCTCTCTCTCGACATGGCATTTCGTATGATCTCTGATCCGTACAATTGACTACTGCTCCAGTAGTATTTCAGTTTCGGCATTTGTACCAATCCCATCTCGATAATGATTCCAAAGAACTTCAGCATCTCTTCATCGGTGGTTGGTTTCCATTGACGAAATTTTGACCGTCTGCTAATCTCATGAGTTTGCAAATATTGTTCCGCATAGCGATTAGTTTCATGAACCATAAGGTCAATAATTTCGTCCGTAATGAAATGCCGATAGCAATCGATAGGGTCGATTGTATTGTCTCCTGAAGTCGAAGTTACTTCTTCGACGAGACCATGATCTTCCATAAATTCATCATCCGATTCTGGTTTTATTTCATTCCAGACGTTTGAATCGACCTCGTCATTTGTCACTTCTTCGTCGGAGCTTTCAGATTCAAGATGTATTCTATCGAAATCATCATCCAAAGAACTCACTTCACTTCGTGAGCTAACGCTTTCTTCTGAATCGGTTTCTTCGAACGAAATGTGTACTATTCCAAAAATTCACTCGTCTTTATATAGTAAAACAACACATGGATAAGAATAACAGAGAAAAGCCTGGAATTTTCCTCCTTCTTCTCACATATGTTATATATAACATGAAAAAGAACGAAAAATTGACTCAGGCAATTCTAGTTACTCGCGAAAAATGATTTATTATGTAGTAATACAAGAAAGAGAACGATAAATAATCAGTAGAAGATAACGAAAGGGTCATTAAGTGCATTTATTAGAAGTGAACTATTCATAAAAATGACATCTTGCAGAAATTTCATACGAAAACTGAATCGTGCCCAATGTGTTAAACAATGCATTCGTCCATCTGAATTTGAAACCAACGAACTATAGTAAAAGAAGAACATCATTTTTATTTATTTATCTAAATTACTAATCATAGTCTGCAGAATCAATTTCATTCGTTAAGCACGTGACTTTGCAAATCTAAAAATATGTATGTCTTTGAAATCAACTATTTCCTTTAGTTTATTTTTATGTAATAGACATATTCTACAGGTACTGAACAGTATTTAGAGTGGTTAGTTTGTTTTTTGGTTTCTTCATATTGTTTGTCCTTTCAATATAAAAAAAGTCAAAATACCGGGTGTAGCTTAAAAAACACATAGTTCTTTTTTTACTAAGACAAATGTTGTGAAAGATTTCCCAAAGTACTAGAACAAAATTTTTTAAAGTACAAAAGAAAATATCCATTCGTTATGAGAGAAAAACAGTATATCGATTAAATATTTCGAACTGAAGTTGAAAGATATCTCACGCACCTTGACATATGACTCTAACAGGATCATCGGTTAACAATGAGATGACTACAAGTAGATTAAATTCAAAGACGAAATATTTTCGGAAAAAAATATTTTGATTTTAACGTTCGGAGAAGGATGTCCTTAATAACTGAGGTATTTTTGACTTTTTTCTATAGGGTGTGGGGTGTGGGTGTGGGTGAGTGTCGGTGTGGGTGTGGACGTTGCCATGGATATGGGTGAGGGTGTGGAATGTGCGTGTGAATGTGGGTGTGGACGTGTACATTGATCTTTCACACACCCACACTCATCCACACCCACCCACACCCACACCCACACCCTCAATATAAATTGGAAGCACTGGATTTGTTAGGGCGTTCATTCACATTGACAAAAGAAGGACGCACAGCAGCAATTATAAACACGAAATACAATACTCTTCGTGATGCCTACGGAGTAGAGATCGATGGTGATGAAGATCAAGCATTCATCATAGCGCTGATAATTATTATTAGCTAAGTTCTGTACTACTACTCACGGTTGAAGTTGATTTAAATGATAATGAACTTATTGGCGCAAAATGAGGGACTGAGCGTGGGTGTGGGTGAGTGTGGGTGTGGATGGGTGTGGGCAAGGGGGAAATAGCGGACTTCAAGACTTCAAAAGACTTCAACAGACTTCAACAGACTTCAGCCGCAGTGACTTCATATTTTCACAAGACTTCAAAAGAATTCTAAAGACTTCTGAAGACTTCATAGGACTTCAATGAGTTCGCAAGACTTCATAAGACTTCGTATGACTTCATGGGACTTCAAAAGACTTCCAAAGACTTCGTTAGACTTCACAGACTTCGTGAGACTTCACGGACTTCATAAGACTTCAGAGACTTTGTAGGACTTCTTGAGACTTTATAAGACTTCATCAGACTTCATAAGACTTCACAAGACTTCATAAAACTTCGCAAGACTTCACAAAACTTCGCAAGACTTCACAAAACTTCACAAGATTTCACAAAACTTCATAAGACTTCACAAGACTTCACAGGGCTTCAAGAGGCAGATTCCATGCGTATGAAAATACCTTATAGAAATTACATGAAACCTCTATAACATGCAAAAAACAAAACTTATCAAATAGTAGGGGTGTCATTTACCGTTTACTGTATAATAAATATAAATTATTTATCATTTAATTTACGCATAAATTAAATGAAAAGTAAATATAAATTGACACCCTTATTCATAACAGAGTAACTAGTGTCTTCTGAGAATCACGAACTGGAATGATATTGAAAATTGATTGCTCCCAAAAGTCTGTTTTGTGGAACTCACGTATATTTCCGAAGAAAATAGTGAGTGTAAATTTTCAGTTCGAGGTTTGGCGGCTCCCCCTCCCCCCACCCCATTACAGACACTGAGCAACGGAGAAAGAGAACGTTACAGACATACCCCCTTCCCCCCATTACAGACAACTACCCATTACAGACAGCTCCCCATTACAGACTTTAGCAACGAGGATTAAATAATGGATAAATAAATAAATATATACATATATAATAGTTTCATCTACCATCTAATTCAATGCTTATAATAAAAAAGAACAAATATAGAACTAAGAGAAAAAAGAATGTGAAAAACGAAAAATACTGAACGAATAGCAACAATAAAACGAAACATAAGGGCGCCTGTCAGAAAATTAAAAAATTTAGAAATTCTTGATTTTATACGTTCTATATTTCATGTTAGTATAATGAAGCTGAAGAACATACGTGAGTTCCACATTTCAGCCCCAAAGGGGCTGCGCTGACAAGCTTTTTCGTCTTTTAGTGGGTGTAAAAGTAAAGGGAACACCCACGCTCAAACTTAAACTCACATGATAAAAGAACTAAAAGGGCTAAAATATTCTTAGTGTAAGTATGAAGGCATGGACGTGATACTAATACTTGAGACCCTAAAACTTTAACCATTCTACTATTATCTTCTCTCAAGATTCAAATCGTTTGCGAATAAATAATCATTCTTTCTCGTATAAATTCTAGGGTGTGGGTGTGGGTGGTGGTGTGATGGGTATGGGTGTGGGCGTGGGTAATAATATATTATTCATTCACACTCACACCTCCCCCCCCCCACACCCACACCCACACCCTCAAGAGACTTCAAGAGACTTCAAGAGACTTGATGAGACTTGATGAGACTTGATGAGACTTCATGAGACTTCATGAGACTTCATGAGACTTCAAGAGACTTTATGAGACTTCAGAGACTTCAAAGACTTCAAGAGACTTTATGAGAATTCATAAGACTTCAAGAGACTTCAAGAAACTTCAGAAGACTTCAAAAGACTTACAAGACTTCATGGGACTTCACGGCTGAAGTCTTCGCTGTTTCCCCCTTGATTGTCATACTAATATCTTGTGATAATAAGAGAAAAACATCTTGATTAGAGACATGCGAATCAGTATTGATTCTGGTCCCAGTATAAGTCACTGAGGCCGGTACAAAGACTAAAACTGCGAGAAAAAATAATTGCCCGCATCAGAACTGAAGTTTATAGCCAAATACTCAACAGTTTTAGGCAAACTATCTCATCAATAATTTGAATCAGAACTTATTCTCAGAGAGATGAACCAAAACAGTGCTAGCCATCAACTAAATTAATGAAAACACGAATATTGAAGAATTAGTTTAGATGTGATACGAATCGATTTTGGAATAGTTTTCTATAGGCCAGGACCAAAACACTTTTATCGGAACTGAGACCAAAAAAAACCTTAACCGTGACGGGACTAAAAAACTTGGTCCCGCACATCTATACTTACAAATCTCAATGTCCTATCTGTCTCAATCGCTTTCAATAATTAGCAGCTTCTTGCAGCTAAGTATATAATATTTAAAACAGTTTCTTTTGCTTTTCAAATCTTTCTAATAATTTACTCACAACGATCAAGTAATCGAACACTAAACGTTCTGGGTAATTTTAGGTTTATTTTGCTTCTTACACCGTTCGTTTGTTTTTTTCAAATGACTCGCTTCTTACTTTCGCAGCATGATAACACTATCTATTCCGTTTACGTCTGCTTTGCCTCCTTTTGTTTTTTTTTGAATTGTTTTCAGATAAGCGCTCTATTCATAAGAACCACACAGCAAGAGCAAAAGATTTGTAGAAAGACTAGACGACGAGCTACAACACATAAAAGAAAACCTCACTCTTACTCACTGAAGTTCAATGCATATGGAGTACAATGATCCATATTAAGGACGGGGCGCATACGAACCTAAATCGATCCAGTATAGAACTTTCCAAAGAAGCATACGTTTGGATGCAGAATTAAACGGCGAATCTTTTGCTACCAAATTCAATATGCTTTGGAAGCGACTTGACGCCTTCCTACTCATATTACTTTACCCTATTTTTAGTGTGTCCACACGCCTGTATATTGGTAATACGCTTGCTAACACATTTCTTCATTTGCCTATAAATAGTTTCACTTGAAAGACCCAAAAAATTCTGCACAAAGGATGTGGATGTGAGTGTGATTGTGATTGTGGATGTCAGTTAATACGAGAGCCTGATTCATACCCATACCCCACATTCACACCCCAAAACTGATTACTTACTAAATTTTCAAATTAAAGAACACGTAGGGTGTGTGTTTTCGGTTCGGTTGGGTCAATACCTACACTCCACATTCACATCCGACATCTGCCGGAACAATAGAATTGACACATTTAACCAGATGAATATAATATGAGTATCTTTGAGTGGTTCGAAACGACTATTCCAAATAACAATATTACACTTACAAAATGTTTAATCAATTCGTTCATCTTGCTCAATCAAAACGATGCTTTACCAGCAGCAACTCTACAGACACTGAATCTGATCTCGATCTCGTCAATTTGTTTGGTATAAATCTCGTCCCGCTTATCTTGACCGAGAAAACACCGTTGTCTCACTGTTTATTATTTCGATATCTATTTTGGGAAGGTTGTGTCTGCGTCTCATGTGTTATCATTTCATCACTTTTCTGAACTTGTTTTTCTAGAATCAAGCAGATTTCAAGATCTTTTTTCTTTTAAAAAATAAATTCTTATAGCAAATTTCTAGCAGAAGAGAGACGTGACAAAATCCGGATTGGCACTCGATCAAGCTGCGTATGTCCATTTATATCAAGGGAAAGTGGGTAGCATTGAGAAAACCAAAAGTGTTACTTCCAAACAATGCAAGAAGTGGTGACCGGACTTTTCGCATCAGTAATTAGTTTTTGATCTTCATGGACACAGAAACCAGTAAAACGACCGTGGAGAATCCAACTGCCAAAAATGCAATAATAACCGTTGAAAGATGTCAAAGGAAAAAGTTCTTGATAAATACAATTTCGATTTTCATAATTGCCCGTTGTCTCATTGATCACGGTTTCGTCATCTTTATTGTGCAATGTAATATTTTGACCACAACAACCGACAATTGGTTTTTTCACGTAGCCACTACATTTCAATGCATCTGTTACTGTCCATTCGCTGCGTAGAAGATACTGATGATTTGGATAAATTGACCAGAGAATCGGTAGAAGTGCCTTATTACTGGTAATGACTTTCCAGAGAGGCTCAATAACTTGAATCTGATCATTAAGAAAAATATCACTAAGATGAGGATGATCACCATTAGTCGGTATCCAAACAAGATCATTGTCAACATCGAGACCACGTTCCTTTTGTGTATTAAAATAATCGTTGAAAATGGTGTCCCACATCCATAGTTTCCAAACCGTGGTCACTAGTCGACCATCGCTATCTTCAATTTTGCCATCTTTCCAATATAAATCATCACTCATGCTGCATAGTTTTGTGTCAATCCCAGCTTCATTCATGACTTGCTGCATATAGAGAGCCGTGAGCATTTCTTCTGGACCATTATTGATTAATAGATGCACACATGATTTAATATTCATCTGCTTCCAATTATGCACAAGTGCTCGATGCATTTGAAAGCCGGGAAAGAATGTCGATTCAAGTTGAACAGCTTTTGCCCATTTTTCTTGAATAATGGCACATTCAAAGAGAGCAGAAGTAATGTCAGCATTGTAGTCGAATACTTTCAATTGTTCACCATTGAAGGCCAAATCCAATCGACCACTCATCTCCAAATGTCGATGATTCGCCCACGAGTAACGAATGCGTGACCAGAAAACTTGTGGTATATCACAACGTGCCATTAATTCATCATCATTCATAACACATTGGGTCGCTTCCATGAACATTCGATGGATTTCATTCGACGCCGTACCAATGTGAAACAGTAGATAATTATCAATTTTATAGTAAGGGAAGTAATCAGTATCAGCTCGAGCAATATTCTCACCATGTATATCTAAAAAGTACTTTTCTGCTGGGCAATTCTTGTCTAACCAGCTCTCTTTCAAGTCGAAATTCTTATTCGGAATCATACAACGTTCTAATGTACCGGCTGGTCTTCGGTGTTGATATTGTTTGAGAATGACATCTAAATTCGATTCATCCAATGGTTGTAATTGATGATTATCTTCGATTTCCATCCATCCAGTGATAACACCTTCATCATCTTCGATATAGTAGAGATCGTCCTTTTGTATCAATCGAAGTTCACGAGCATAATCACCTGGCCAATACTTCGAATCTATGTTTTGTTCGGCAATACGAACAAAACCCGGAATCACTTCACAGATGATAGCAATGTGTCCGAATGGCTGGTCATCTGCACGTGAAAAAATCAATATCGAATCGGCTTGTGGCTTGTGTGGTGAACCATTTGGATATGCTCTCAATGGAAAATGTTTGCCGTTCGTAACTCGTTCGATACTCTTCACATTCGTGAAAATGTCAGCGGCATGGCGCACATTTTGAAAGATACATTGTTTACGCATAAAAAGCCATCGACGGGCATATTCGACACATTGCCATTTGACTCCCATGTAAATCCCATGCAAATAGTGTTCTTCGACCGAAAAGATATCCGCATCACCATTCGAATAGGCGGGCACGTTATTCGATGCAATGCCTTGAATTTGATTGTAAGGTACAGTTTCGTTTTTAATAGCTGCCATCGACGATCCTATGAAATCAAATACTATTTAAAAATATTCTTATGCTTAACAAGTTTCAAAGTAGAATTTAAGGAAACGTATTAACGACTCACAAGAAAACTATTGAAAAGATACTCTTAGATTTCATGCATCGTTTCAAAGAGTTAGCACATGACTTTGCATGTTTTATTTGGCAAAGAAACTCAATGAAGGTCACAGATTTTCCCTGATAGTAAGATTGTAGAACAATCGATCTTCAAACCCTGAAGTCGATGAAGTATTTCAATCTGAGTTTTCAAATTCAATGACATATTTTTGACAAACGACAAGTTACAGTTCACTCCAAAGTGCTGTCTCTCCTTCATGTCTTTTACTCACACTGAATCTTGATGCGTTTTCATTTAACAACTGTGAAATACACCCCTGAGAATGACTGTGTGCATTTGCATTTATAAGCACAACTTAACGTTGGCAAGAGAAAGCATGGTAATAGTGACGGTGTGGAATGTGGCTATAAGTATGTTCTGTGCACTCGTGTCTGCCGTCGATGAAAGCTGCTCTGCAGAAACAAGGTAATTCTTACTCGTGTCTCGCGAACGGTAATGATATTGCCATATGAAAAAAAAAACACCGTCATGTACATAGAAGAAAAAAAAACTGGTGTTGTTCTGATGATGATGACTCATTCGATAACTATGTGTTTTAATACTGAATTAAGCAATCTGATTCGCGTTGCTACATATTGAAACACCAATCAGATTCCTTAATTCATTACTAAAATAATAGTGGAGAGCGAGTATAAGACAATCATGTAAAAAAGCAAAAAAGATCATCACCATACGAAAAATGTCTTATTCATAGAAAATAATCTAATGTGAACGTGCATAAAGATGTGCGAATGATTCTTAGCGAGAGGAGACAGTTGTAAAAAGGAACATGATCAACTTCAATCTTTTTTCTTCATGAGACATCTACATTCGTTATTAGTGTAAGTACACCATCACACAACAGCAGTCTTTCTTCTTTTGTCTTTTGCTCGTTCTTGTCTTGTTGAATTGCTTTTGTGATAGAAGAACGCAGAAAGTGGTGGCA